>JADLZN010008939.1:255006-290740 GCA_018155175.1 Sinocyclocheilus anophthalmus
ATATGCATCTGTTTACAAAAGAGATTGCTAGTTTCTCCGTCCTGTTCACATGTGTTTTTGTTCGGGAGGTTTTGTACTCGTTCAGAAGATGCGTAATAGCGCCCCCGAGTGTATAACACTGAAAACAAGAAAAGCCGTAAAAACTCGTCTTTGCCGGGGAAGCGTTTTCTTGTAAAAGACGAGATAACTTGTCAATGGCGGGGAAAGAGTTAATATGCTATTTATACTGCAGACAAGACATTTTCTCTTCTATTCTGCAGTGAACAATCTAGTGCAGTTTTACCATGAATCAGCACAGATTGGTTGGCTGCTTTTCAAAAGCAAATGCCATCACATGCAACATTGCCATGGAATGCCAGCATTTATTATTATATAAATGTTAAGCATTTGTATATTTTAGCATATTTCTACCTGTTCTGTTGTACACAAGTCACATCACACCCTCTGTAAAGTTCAACTCTAGGCATTCTTTTATTTGGCATCTGCGAACAGACTTAAATGAAGGTGCATTGCATTTATTAGCAATGCACCACATATACTAAAGAGTGTGTAACTTAATGCTGCCCCCTGCAGGACTCCGAGGGAGACACACCTCTGCATGATGCCATCAGCAAGAAGAGGGATGACATGCTCTCTGTGCTCCTGGAAGCAGGTGCAGATGTCACAATTACCAACAATAATGGCTTCAACGCACTTCACCACGCAGCTCTGCGAGGGAACCCCAGGTATGGCTACATTGACTTTGTCATAACTTGGGCTGAAATCGGGCTTCTAAATAATGAGCATTATGCATCAGAGTTTACTGAATGGTCTCCGCTCATATTTGGGGCCTGTACAGAACAAATGAGAGGTTCCAGAAGGCAAAATAAATAATTGTATCTTTACTGCGGCACATTTACCATTGTGGCTTCATGAATGGTGATGCCCTCTTGCATACAAACTTAAAGGTCCCATATTGTACACCTTGCTGGTGTTTTATTTTAGGTTTTGATGTCCTTAAGAATATATATTTGCGGTATAAGTACCAAAAAACATCTCAATATATTTTTACAGCTCATCTCTCAGGAGCTCTGCAAAGAATAGGTAGATTTTGGCCTGTCTAATTAATATACATGAGCCTCTCTTCTGATTGGCCTGATGTATTCTGAGTGACGCACGGCCAGGCCAACCACAGGTAACTAGGGTCACAGCGCTAGCTGAGCAGCCCAACAAAGGGGAAACTGGAGGCGGCCCATTCAAATCTGCGCAGATTCGGCTACATAAGGAGCTTTAAATATCATCTTTTTGTGATGTTGGGTGCCAGAATCGACGTAATACAGCCTCAAATTAGAAATTTGATCGCATATCTGCTGCCACTGCCAGACAAAGAACCGATGACAGCTGTTTAAACGCGATAAAATGAGCAGACTGGACAGAAACGATCGTCAAAAATTCTCACGTTTGCAGTGCACATTTCTTATCAGAAAAGGTTCAATAAAGTATTGTCTTTTGTTGTTATGGGCACGCCTACAGATTTCTTGCCATATGTCTATGTGTCGTGTATGAAATAATGTCTGTATGGATGTGTGTAAAACAACAAATTGACGATTTATATATAATCATTTGTAAATGTATATACATTGTTGTGATTAATTGTGGCTGGAACAATAATGTCGCTGTAAAAATAGTTGCCTGCTGAAAATGAAATGTATATACATCTTCATCATGATAGATCGACACGGTGAGTTTGTCTTTACTATATACGTTAGATGTGATCCACCTCATAGTTACAATCCTGTCAGATCGTCCATCCTTAGAGTGAGAGTGTAACGTTACACGTCGGCCGATCTGGTTTCGTGGTTAAAATGAACATTTTCGACATGTTTCCGTATTGTTGTTGCTCAGCAATGGCATGGAAGCGACGTTGTCTGGGTGTTTGGCAAAAGGAGAGTGGGACTATGGGCAGTACTTGGGGTGGTGACTGAAGGCGGTGACTGAATAGTCCTGACATCAACTTTTTACGGAAGTCACAACAGCTCGTGAAAAATAGCTAGAACTTTAAGCAGGCTGTGTGAATTTTACGGTGGACTGAACTGTTTTGAAACTTATATGTAGTAATAAGCGCCTAGACCTCAGTAATATCGTGAAAAAGCCAGGACTTTAGTTTTACAAGTATGGGACCTTTACAAAGCTTATTTCACTTCCAGAATCAAACTTCCGAGCCTTTCTCACCTCCATGTCATCCAAGATGTTCATGCCTCTCTTTCTTCAGTTGCAAAGGATTTAAGGTTTTTGAGGAAAACATTCCAGGGTTTTTCTCTATATAATGGACTTCAATGGGACCCAACGGGCTGAAGGTCAAATTGCAGTTTCAGTGCAGCTTCAAAGGGCTCTATACGATCCCAGCCGAGGAATAAGGGTCATATCTAGCGAAACGATCAGTGATTTTCTTTAAAAAATAAAAAATGTATATACTTTTTAAACACAAATGCTCATCTTGCACGCATTACGCTGTCACGTTGACAGGTCACAACACGTGACATCGGCTGAAGTCCGCCCCGTGTTTACAAAGGGCACATCAACGAAGTCATGCCCTTACAAAAAAAGATAAAACCCTGCACGTTGGATGATTTTGAAGTTGGGGAGAAACTGATTTTTCCGCCCTACCCCACCTTTGTGCCCGTAGTACGCAGACTAGATCTAGCCGTCATTGAGATTTTCCAAAGTGATTACTTAGTCTAATGCGTTGAATTTGCGACGGCGTCCTTGCAGAGCTATTGCAAAATGACATTGTGGTTAAAACAGTGTGTGTATATACTATATTTATTTATTACTTATCTATTATTTATTTATTTTATTTTTTTAGAAAATGACCAATCGTTTCGCTAGATATATCCCCTATTCCTTGGCTGGGATCATGTAGAGTCCTTTGAAGCTGCACTGAATCTGCAATTTGGACCTTCAGCCCGGTGTCCACCATTTAAGTCCAAACCCAACAACCCCAGTCCATTAGATGCAAAGATCCTCAAATGTTTTCCTCAAAAGTCTTTAATTCTTTGTGACTAAAGACAGAAAGACTTGAACATCTTGGATGGCATGGGGGTGAGTAAATTATCAGGACATTTTTATTCTAGACGAAAACTAATCCTTTAGACTACAGTTATGTTCAGTTTTCCTCTGCTAGTAGCTGTAGAGGATTCGGTGCAGATTGAACTGGCTTTAAAGGGGTCGTGAATTGAGAAATCAAATTTTCCTTGATGTTTTGAGATGCAAGAGGTTACTCAAAAAAACCATCCTGTGAACGACTCGTTTCTGATTTGTCACATTATGACATCATAGTGCGGCAAAAGCCTGCCTCTGCAGAATCAGATCCTCACCTACTTTTACATAATTACGTCTTTGGCCTCGCCCACTGGAGCTTTAGTGAGATGAGCTGGAGAGAAAAGCAATACAGGATCACTGGACTTAAAACAAAAAAAAACATTAACTTACAAATAATCCTTTGCTTTTAATTATGTGGATATCTAATTAGAACACTATTTGTTTGTTCAGTGCATTTCACTGTGGATTCTTTGGTAAATCAGTTGCAGTTTCGGCACAGGTTTGCAAACAGACTTTTACTGTAAGATATGGGCCTGACAGTAATACCACAACATGTAAGTAACCATATTTATTCTAATGCCTAATCTTAAATTATATACAAAAAGCAATCAAGAAGGCTCCCTTTATAATCGCTGGAGCTGTCAATCACACAGCGTGAGTTTATATTCAGTGACGCAGTTTACACTGCACAATGAGTCTCTTATTTACATTGTGTTTGCAATGTTAGTTATGATGGAACGCTTTTGTGAATGTGCAAAACTTGAGTTGCAATGATGAGAACACTCATCACTGCATTCATGCTCTCAACAGTCTGTCATTGGCTACAATGCTCATTGCTGCAACCTTTCATGTGACGGGAGTAGATCTAAATATAATGCTATAATCAACACTCTCCATGATTAGGTAATCTCAACAGCTGTAATAGTAAAAACGTAGTAAACGTTTTTGAGAGAGCTTCACATGTAATGCTTATTTCATATGCAAAGATGTTTCCAATGAAGTCTCACAGTAGACACGCCCCTTCCAACAGAGCGTTCAAATCAGAGGGCTCAAATGAGGGTAGAAAATGCCTCTTCATTTCTAAATGGTCAATTTTGATGAAAAAATCATACTAACGTTATAAGTGCACCTCAGAAAACATTAATCAAAAATGTTTTCATGACCCCTTTAAGACCCTCTAGCCCATTTCTCTGGCTGCAGCCTAATTGGCCAGAACAAGCAGTCAAATTATGCCTCATGCTTGTTTTAACTCTCCTTATGCTTGTCAGTTCCTGGATCAGATCAACACAAGTTTTCCTTGTGGGTAATATATTTCACACTAGTTGAGCTCCAAGCTGCAAAATATGCTTCTTTTTTCTATTTTTGTAACATTTGAACTGAATTTTTTTATATATATATATAACTTTTACTAAGACCTTTGTTTTAAGATTTGGATTTCTAAACATTCCATTTGCAAATATTGTAATAGTCCAAAGAGATTTGTGTATGATCATGTCCAACAAAACAGTTTTTACATTAGCTTGTGCTTACGATTGCAAGCATCTTGGAGAACTTGCCATAGTACTTCAATGGATTTAGGCATCTCAGTTGCTTCTGTCTCTTCGTGTAATTCCAGACTGACTCGATGGTGAGATCAGATCTATGTGTTTTACTATGATCTATTATGATCTATCAGATCTATTATGTGCCATACTTTCTGTTGTAGGACTTCTTGTTGATAGAAAAATCTACAATATTGCCAAAGGGTTTGTTTGTAAACCTAACATTGAGATTTCCTGTTGATACACTGTCAATGAAAAAAAATGTTGTGGTGAAGCATCTAATGTATATAAGACTTTCTAAAAAAGTAGCACAGAAGCACAATACTTTATAAAAAAAAAAGTGTCCATTAATAAATAAATTCAAATTGTATAAATGCCGTAACCGGGTTAAACATTTCATAAATTATTTCATTAATTAATGTCAATTGTAGCCATGCCAGTTTGTTTATTCATTACAAATAAAATGAGCATTGATTTTATTGTTATTGGTGCACCTTTGCGCCAAACAAAATTGCTGTATTCAGCTAAGTTACAAATCCCTCAGTGAAATGATCAGTCTTGGCTTCAGTCTCCCAATAGCAACTTGGGGATCCTTTTTATTGACTGTGTGGATGAAGAACTGCCCCGGGTTATTATTTATGACTCGCTTGTACAGTAGAGCCTTGCTTGGGAGCAGAACCTGTCCCTTTACCATCAGAAAGTCCTAGAGATATATAGCTCTCCTCCAGCTCACCATTTACTTGTATTTCTCGCATGAGCTCCCACCACTGCAGTCTTCTCTGCACAGCGCAGTACTGTACTTTCCTGTGCTGAAGCCTTTTAGTCCAGTCCTGTAGCGTAGAATTGAGTATGCATTTACTAGGTCTGAAGGCTTGTGCTAAGCTTGTGTCCTTGTTGGTTTATTTTTCAGTATGTGGTTAGGTCATGAAAAACTACTTTATTGTTTAAGTCTAGTGGAACTTTATGCTAGTGCTGCTTTAAAGTGGTCATATGATGTGATTTCAAGTTTTTTTCTTTGGAGTGTTACAAGCTGATTGTTCCCTGAAGTTGCAAAGACTAAAGTCCCAAAACCAAAGAGATATTCTTTATCAAAGTCAAGACTCTGCCACGCCCCCCTAAAATGGCTTGTTCTAACATGCCCCCACATATCTAGTCACTATGTGGAAATATTAGCATAATGCGGCCTAAATGTTCATGCAAAGAAAGAAGGTGTGGTTTTAGTAACCGCAGTTAGTGTTGAAGCAGCCATGTCAGGGAGACGGTGTGTGTTTTTGTGCGAAACCGAAAGCACATTATTTGGCCTTCCGGAAGTAGATCAATTAGGAATCATTGGTTAAGATTTACTTACCAACCAGAACAGCAATGCATTTTTTGGATGACCGTTTCGTGAACCTAGGAGATGAGGTGATTCTGACTTTGCTATGACAATCTGCGCTTCTGAATCAGCTACTGTTTTGTTATTAGTTTATTTGCTATTGACTGTTCAAATGCGATTTTTGCACATCGTTTGTTGTGTGTGTGCCGCGTGTGTGTGTGTGTGTGAGAGAGATGATAGGACGCGTCACGTCCATGTCACATCACATCACATCACATCAAAGTGGAGTCAGCTGTCTTAACCGCGGTTTGTGTACTGCATCATTACTGTGTCTGTGCCCCTTTCGGGCTTGAACTGATGGTAAAACTATGACATTATTAACTGTCTTTACATTTTTTTGAAAGATGAAGCTCGCGATTATGGTAAGGGGCGTTACATTTCTGCCGAGTGCTTGCGGTGTTCGGCCAATCACAATGCACGGGGTCAGTTGGCCAATCAGAGCAGACTGTGCTTGTCTGAAGGAGGGACTTTGTAGAAACGAAGCGTTTGAGAGAGGCGGGGCATAGGCGACCTACAATAATGTACAGTATTTGAAAAATATGTGTTTTTTGAACATTAAAGCATACACCAAATACACAAAATAATGATAAAAAAGCATCATATGACCCCTTTAAAAGATATTCAATTTTCCTGTTGCATCCACATGGCCACTCATCTCAGGGGTCAGTTGTCATCAACCGAGTCACTGTGTCTGTGTCTTAAGAACTTGTTTGAATAACTAGCATTTAACTGAGTGGCAAGCAGGCTTACTTTTTGGACTTAAAACCAGTAGGTAGTACTAGCCTAACTTCACTTGCACCATTTTAACCAGCTGTTAGATTTCATCACAGAAACATCACACAGCAGGGAAAAAATGGTTTTGCTTTTTTCATCCTTGCATGTTTTTTCTAAAGTCATCAACACACTGATGTGTCTCAACCGGTGTTCTTCAGTGATGGCTGTTGTAAGTACAGTTGTAACCTTAGACAGGAATGTTAAACACCCAGACAAATCAAACAAACCTGTCGGACTGACTCTTGGTATGCATATGCGCTTTATTGATTTAATGTTCTTTAAAACTATGAAAGATGTTCAGCTGAAGAAGACCTCTGCATTTTGGCCTTTTCTGTCTATTTAGTTTTAAGATTTTATTGAATATTCCCCATGTTTATCTATACATTGCGAATTTGCACCCTGGGTATGTTGAAAGTTTCCTGTGTGTTTATGACAGTCCCAGGCTGAGAGCAGGACTGGTTCCTGGATGGCTGCTGGAAGGCAGTTGTGCTGTAAACATTACGATTAATAGCCCATGACTCATAACAGAGTCCACAAACAGGCCCTGCAGAGGCTGCCGCTGCACTGCCTCTATTACTACTGTACAAATGGGCCAACCTGTTTGTTAAGCGCCATATGGAGTCTCACCCTCATATGCACTGCTGTGTGCTGCTCTACAGCTGAGTAGTTTGGGCCTTAGCGAGCAGTCACATCCAATGCTGCTAGTGGAAACGGTATTATAGGAATAGAGTTTGGCACTAATGAAAATGATTGGTCAGTGAAGTGTTTTATGTTTATAGAGAAACTGTTGAATATGAAGGCAAATGATCAGCACAGATTATTATGGGCTGTGTGGGCCTGCCTTGTATTGTCAGGTGAATTGCTACTTTTCTGCTTTATTTTAAGCCCGTTTATTTGGTCTTTTTTTGGATTTATAGTTTATATGTATGCATTAGGGCTGTGAATCTTTGGGTAGACAACGAATCGATTCGATTCACGATTCATAGGTTTTCGATTCAAGAATGATTTTTGCAAATTCAGAATGATTCAATTTGATTCGATTCACAATTAAATTCGATTAACGATCCGATTCTGCATTAAGTGCATTCACAGGATTATTTAAATGCGTTAGTCCGGGGCAAATTACACATTAGCCTTATGGGTTAGAGAAAAAACCCACACTTTTGTCCATTTGTTAGATGCTAGTTTGTGATGCTATGGCATGACATGCATATTAGAAATTTATGTACTCAGATTTTTAAAAAAGACTTTAAAATCTTATGTATAGGCTAACATTTTGTCACCCCAAGCGTAGCCATCATTTCAGAAGTGACGAATGTCGCCAATAGTTCCGTGTTCCCCACATTCTGCATAAAAATGCGCAATAACCTATATTTATTTGATTACCCCTCCATCCTAGTACCCTATCCCTGCATCTCCATTCTATTCATTGCATTCTATCATCTCTGCCAACTGTACATACAATTTATTTTTTATTTATTTTCTTTTGTTTCAATATTTGTCTTTATATTACATATGTTTATTAAATTTTTTTTATTATCTGTGTGTTTTTGTTGTTGTCTCTGTGTACTGGATGCTTGTGACACTAAAACAAATTCCTTTTATGCGCAAGCATACTTGGCAATAAAGCTCATTCTGATTCTGAAATACAATAATTTTATGTATGTATGTTTTATTATGATTTTTTTAAATTAATTTTTTTATACTAGGAATTATATTCTTATCTCTTACTTTGAATTTGCTACAAGAAATCAAATACACAGCTGGACAATAACCAATAATTTGTATCACAATATTTTTCCTGTATTTTCCTAATGGCAATTTTATGATTGGTTTATAAAGGCTACTACAAACACATTATTCAATTTTCTTCTGCACAGAATAAGTAGAAAATTACGTTAAAGGTTCTGTCCTGTAAGAAATGTCAATTAGCAACTGCAATCATTCATCAATTATGTATTATTGTTTTTTTTTGTGTGCTTAACGCGTTCATCAATCAGTTCATTTGCTTTTTTATTCAATTACTGCAGAAAATAGCCTGGCACTCTTAAGGTTCTTTGAGCGCAACAACAAAGAAATTTCACTTCTCTTTCCGTGGCGAAACTTCTTTATCTTACAGTCATAAAATAAAATGCTATAGTATTTAACTTTTCCACTCCATCGGCGAATAATGATTCTGAAAGAAAACGGATGTATGTTTGCTATAGCAGCGAACGCTACTTTCATGCATCTGATTATTATCAATAAAAAACCTTGTGCCCTCTATTCACGGTTGTTGTGTATGCCTGTTATTTACAAAACACCGTTCCTTCGTACATTTTGGTTGAAGGACTTGTTAACACCCATTTTATCATTCATGGAACTGTCCGATGCTTTACCTGGGTGCCCAAGCGGTTCCCTGGAGGCCGGTGTCCTGCAAGTTTACTCCAACTTGCCTCTCCCCACCTGCTGGTAAGTTTTCTCGGTAGCTATAAAAGACATTGATTAGTTGGTTCAGGTGTTTTTAATTGGGGTTGGAGCTAAACTCTACAGCACACCGGCCCTCCCTGACCGAGTTTGGGCACCCCTGCTTTAGACACTTACATTTTTGCTCATGCAAAAAATTTGCAGCCTTCGACTGCTCGGGTAATGTCGTCGGTATGACAGAGAGCCATTGAAAAACTACAGAAAAGTAAAACTACTTCACTTTAGCATTACTGGCCATGAGTACTAAGGCGGCTATTTTTTTTTTTTTTTAACCATCACTGCTCAAAAACATGTGCAGTGAGACGACGGCGCGCGAGCGAAATCCTGTGACAGTCGCATGCGGTAAATAGTGAAGCGCCGTGAAGGCGAGATGCAAGGCCTAACACTGTTCAAGTCTCCATTAATTCATGCTTGTACTACTTTATGTGTATAATTTTGAAAGCATTGATCCTATAGAAATCGCGATTCATTCGGTTCTTTAATGTTTTTAAAGCATTACTGTCCGAATCGACCGATTCATATTTCAAAAATCCTGTTTCGAGATCGTGCATATGTATCTCAGGTTTTGTCTAGATGCTGATAACGGGTGATCTCACACCCCTAGTCAGCATGATGTGTGTGTGTGTAGTAGGGTTGCACCCCTAGTTGACTTCACTGCTCTGCCATGACATTAGCTTGACTCGACATCGCTGGTCTTATGGAGGGTGCACAGGATAGAATCTGTAAGGACTTCCACATTACGCTCCGTTTCCAAACAGTTTCAAATGACAATAATGCATATTCGAAAGCGTCTACAGACTGTTGGTGCTTATATACTTGATGCGCGAATGAACGGTGAGAATGCACGTTAAACAGCTTTTGGACGGTAAGTTAATCGCCGTTCTCATCTAAGTCGCTGCTGCACTGGTAACGCCACACCCAGGCTACAACATAGCGCGTCATCACAGCACAGCATCATTCATGCGGAAATGTAATTTTCACCTGTTTCTGGATTTCTCTCAATAACTAGCGATATCAGCCTGAAAAGTTCCAGCATTTATTTCTTAATAACTAGTAAATTCAACAGCTTCACTACTAGTAGAGAGACGATGCCAGGCAGAATTAATTCACACACGCAATCGCTCACACTAATGCATTCATATTAAGGTAATCTTGACGTGGCAGTTTCTCTTATCTGTTTGAAGGATCAGAAATATGTTAGAAATATAACGCCCAAATCAAAAGAACTGGTAAAAAGCGGTTATAGGAGCATATCCTGTGGGCAGCGGCTGTGTCATATCCATAGCTGTGCACACATGTGTTTGTCACGCTCCAGACTTAGTGTTCATTAATGACGTCATCAGCGATTGTCGACTTCGACTCCGACTTCTTACATAACAGTCGACTTCAAACTCAGAATTCATTTTGCCTCTGTGTGTGTATGAGAGTTACAGTGGGTACGTAAAGTATTCAGACCCCCTTAATTTTTTCTCTCTTTGTTATATTGCAGCCATTTTCTGAAATCATTTAAGTTAATTTTTTTTTTGTACACACAGCACCCCATATTGACAGGAAAACACAGAATTGTTGACATTTTTGCAGATTTATTAAAAAAAGAAACTGAAATAATCACATGGTCCTAAGTATTCAGACCCTTTGCTCATTATTTAGTAGAAGCACCCTTTTGATTTTAATACAGCCATGAGTCTTTTTGGGAATGATGCAACAAGTTTTTCACACCTGGAGTTGGGGATCCTCTGCCATTCCTCCTTGCAGATCCTCTCCAGTTCGGTCAGGTTGGATGGTAAACGTTGGTGAACAGCCATTTTCAGGTCTCTCCAGAGATGCTCAATTGGATTTAAGTCAAGGCTCTGGCTGGGCCATTCAAGAACAGTCACAAAGTTTTTGTGAAGCCACTCCTTCGTTATTTTAGCTGTGTTCTTATGGCTTGTCTTTTTGAAGGTAACCTTCGGCCCAGTCTGAGTCCTGAGCACTCTGGAGAAGGTTTTCATCCAGGATCTGTACTTGGCCGCATTCATCTTTCCTTCGATTGCAACCAGTTGTCCTGTCCCTGCAGCTGAAAAACACAGAGTATGATGCTGCCACCACCATGCTTTACTTTTGGGACTGTATTGGACAGGTGCTGAGCAGTGCCTGGTTTTCTCCACACATACCGCTTAGAATTAAGTCTCATCAGACCAGAGAATCTTATTTTCTCACCATCTTGGAGTCCTTCAGGTGTTTTTTTAGCAAAATCCATGCGGGTTTTCATGTGTCTTGCACTGATGAGAGGCTTCCGTCGGGCCACTCTGCTATAAAGTCCCGACTGGTGGAGGGCTGCAGTGATTTTTGACTTTCTACAACTTTCTCCCATCTTTCGACTGCATCTCTGGAGCTCAGCCACTTTGATCTTTGGGTTCTTCTTTACCTCTCGCACCAAGGCTCTTCTCCCCCGATAGCTCAGTTTGGCCGGACGGCCAGCTCTAGTAAGGGTTCTTGTCGTCCCAAACGTCTTCCATTTAAGAAATGGATGCCACTGTGCTCTTGGTAACCTTAAGTGCAGCAGAAATTTTTTATGTAACCTTGGCCAGATCTGTGCCTTAACACAATTCTGTCTCTGAGCTCTTCAAGTTCCTTTGACCTCAATGATTCTCATTTGCTCTGACATGCACTGTTAGCTGTAAGGTCTTATATAGACAGGTTGTTGGCTTTCCTAATCAAGTCCAATCAGTATAATCAAACACAGCTGGTCTCAAATGAAGGTGTAGAACCATCTCTAGGATTATCAGAAGAAATGGACAGCACCTGAGTTAAATATATGAGTGTCACCGCAAATGGTCCGAATACTTAGGACCATGTGATATTTCAGTTTTTTTTTTTCATAAATCTGCAAAATGGTCAATTCTGTGTTTTTCTGTCACTTGGGGTGCTGTGTGTACATTAATGAGGAAAAAAATAACTTAAATTATTTTAGCAAATGGCTCCAATATAACAAAGAGTGAAAATTTTAAGGGGGGGTCTGAATACTTTCCGTACCCACTGTATATATAACTATATAATCTCTATAGTATATATATATATATATACTATATAAATATACCAGTGGTGGAAAGAGTACTGAAAATTTGTACTTAAGTACAAGTACTGTTACATTGCTGAAATAATACTCCTTACATAAAGTACTGTGTAAACGTATTAGTTAAATACCAAAGTACCCGCTCAAAAACTACTTTCTACTCGGAGTACTAGTTACTAGTTACTTTTTAGTCTGCGATATTTAATGAATTACCAAAAAATATTAATTCATATCAAAGATCTATGTGGATAATAGCTACTTTGAACAAAACCCACTTTTATCTTATTAACAAAGTATGTGAATTAGTGGTCATGACAGGAATTTCTAACTTCAATACCTTAAAAAATTTCAATATTAAAGTACCCGTGACCCGGAAGTTGCAACTGACTTCAGTGTTATGATGTATTTCCAAGTGAAACAGAATATTGAATAAAGGGCGGGGTTTTATTGTGGTGCCCCTCCTCTCCACCTCTTGCTCACCGTTGGAGGGATTGGTTAAGAATATCTGCTCGTTACGTCTGACATCACGCTTCACCGCTTCTGGGTCCTAACGCTCTGCCAGACGCCCCAAAAAAACAACAAACTGTGCTAATATACACCCACAATGTCATGTAATATTGAAAAATTATAACCCTAACCTTTATCTCCATACTGAAGTCCCAGATGGCCAGACAGTGATTCAGCTAAAATATTAGTGTCTGAGACACTGTGAGCACGGATACTGTAGTGTGCACAACACATTTTTAAATGCTTAGCTTAAATATGTAACATTAATTAACTATCCTAATGGCTGGTGAGATTAGTATTCTCACGTGAATGAGTAAAGGCAATGCACCCGGTACAGCAGTCCTTACGTCATACTTAACTAGAGGATTCTCCCAAGCCGTCAAACTGCCTTCATCAAGCAAGAATGCCATTCGCATGGGCGGAAGCCACTTTCAGTTTGATTAAAGATGCGACGCAGAACAGTTTTTTTTTTCCGTGTATGACTTGCACGGTTAACTTTTTCACCACAGACTAGTAGGGCACTAAAAGGAGTAGGGTCATTTTTTGATTCATACAACATTTTCCATACTATTGGGCAAAACAACACATATTGATATACTGCTCATATAGATATTTTAAAGATTAAAAACAAAAGTTTTACATCCATTTTTTCAGGCATCCATTAATTTAAGCTTACTTTAAGCTTTGAAATTGGTTTAATCCAAGTCTTCTAAAAAGACACATTCACTTTATATGATGAACAGATTTTAATGTAGGCTTTTATTTACATATAAATATTAATCAATTACCATTACAAAAATCTAAATCTTAATAATTTGCTCATTCTGTGTATTTGTGTCTTTAAAATAGGGTAACTTTGTTGCAAAAGCTTACAGCACAAGGAAGCTTGATTTCAACTTTGATTTCAAACTAGGGATGCTCCGATCCGCCTTTTTCGCCTCCGATACCGATTCCGATACCTAGGGTTCGGTATTGGCCGATACAGATACCGATCCGATACCAGTGAAGTTTTTTTCCTCATTTAAATAAATGTAGAATTTATATATCTCTGTGTGTGGAACTGATAATGATTATTTCACAATCTACTAGATACAGACTACTTCATTATAAAGAAAAATAAACAAATATAAACAAATATAGGCCTATGTATATTTATAATCTATGACAAAAAATTATAAACTAGGTTAGTGGATAATTTGGCAGCAAAAGTTATTCTAGAAAAATCAGTGCACAATAATTTAGAAATCCAAACATTTAGTGAAAAACAATATTTTGTGGGGAACAAATAAAAATGCTAAATATGGTAAAATGTTACACATTGCTATTTGTATTATTATAAAATCCATTCATTAAAAACATTCATGAATGTATTTATATATACGTTTATACTATAAAATTAAAATACATTTCTTTTAAATGTATAGCATATTTTTAATAAGGCAACAACATATGATAGATACCATAGGACAAAACAAATACAGTGCAGCACAAACTGTTTTTATAGTCAACCCTCTACGGACACCTTGGCATTGAATCGCCATCGGCTAGTATATTTTTTTGTTTACTCGCCAGACTGAAATACTATACTATATATATATATATATAAATATAGTAAGTTATGCATTTTAGCAAACATATAATGTTTTGTAAAAGGTACAGCTTTTTATATCTGAAGTACACCTTAATATCAGGCAGCAGCAGTCAGCATTATATATGATAATCAGTAATTTAATATAATAGTTTTAGGTACTGAGAATTAAAACTTGGTGCCTGAACTAGGACTGTGCTTTTTTTTGGTCTTCGTGTTGCCGTAAAAAACGACAATATACTGATAGAATATTATTAGTATTATTATTATCCTAATTTTCTATAAGAACAATATAAGAATGGTACTAAGGAAATGAGCTACTGGATTCATGACTATACTCCGGTTGTGTGCGTCGCTCGACTGATTCGCTGAAATCAAACATGACGATATAAGGTGAGCGCCCGCGCATGAGATTGTCGTTTACTCTCATCGTTCCGTCTACTACAGGAAAACCCGGCATTTCTTAAGTTGAAGAATTCCAAAGGAACTCTGTTATGTTTACAGGAAAATACAACAAAGTATTTCGTTTACATGTAGCGCATCAATTCTGTATGTTATGTAAGACTCTCTCTCGTTCTTTGCTCACAGTGAGAGAAAGCGACGGCGAGTCGTGCGCCTTCACACTTAGAGTTTACGTTACGCCAAATACACAAACACAGGTGGGCTGCGCATCCATTCAGATTAACTGAAAAATAGCACAGAATCAGAGCGCTTGACGGAGAGTGAAACTCTGAAACGCTCAGTCAGGTGTCGGTGATTGAACTATGCTGTGCTAATGCATATACTCAGCCGCCCACCACACCACTGCACCCACTCCAACTCACACACTGCAATTCCCACAAATCGGAGAATTTATTAGCCATTGGCTAATAGTAGACATAATTTAGTCACCCAGAGTGAAGATTTAGTCGCATATGCCAGTTATTTACTTGTCAGGGGGGGTTACAGTCATGAGCCGAAGCCTCTTTGTGTTAAAAGTGCAAAGCCAAATGAAAAACTTGATGCGTAGTGTATTATATCTGTGTGATATTTTATTGAGCCTTTTCTTTTAGCAGTTTTAAATTTCAGTTACTGTGTGCGTTTAAAACTATTTATAGTCTTTTCTACGCTATGTGTTTTGTTCTCACAGACATCCGGTAGCAAGTAACAAAACAACATTAAACTCCGGCAAGATGATAAAGTCCTTTTTGCAAAATCATAGATTTACAAATCAAGTATAATGGGAACACAGAATGATCTTGGAAAGAGCTTTACCGAGCTGACTGCTGTAACCGAACGCGACCAGGGTTTAAAGGCTGAACGAATGACTGACAGCCACAGCAGGAGAAAAGAGTTTGTGTGAACTTTAATGTAAGGACTTAAATATTCATATGTATGCTCACATTAAGCTATCGTATGGCTTCAGAAGTAACACAGAATAATTCGAACAATCGGAAAAAAATGGGGGGGGAAAAAGAAAAAAAAATTATCGTTTGATCGGCTCGTCTCTGACCGATACCCGATCCAAGAAAAATGGCACTATCGGAGCCGATACCCGATATGAATATCGGATCGGCGCATCCCTATTTCAAACTGAATTGAATTTGCAAAAAAAAAGACAAGTACACATTCTGAAATAAAATTATAAAACAAATGAACTCAGTTCTGTTGAGGTATCCGAAATATGACAGCACTGAATTTTTATAAGCAGTGATTTAAGAGCCATATATGTTAGGCCTATTTATTTAGATAAATGGAACATCAGATGGCTTTGACCCTAATGTCTGTACAATGTAGTGATGCAGTTAGGCAGACTAGGATATTTATGTACAAATCAGACAAATATCCCATTCCAAAACATTTCTAGCATAACCTTACATTGTAAAGAAATTAAAGTTCCATCTTTGATTGTTGAAAGACTTTCTGGTGCATTTCACTTACAGCCAATAAAATTTCCAGTAGGATTTTCATCAATCAGGCATGGATCTATTCTGACTTTTGACAGTTTAATCCAGGAGCAAAGAGAAATAATTTCTACTTTAAAAGCACGGAGAGATCGCGACTGCACACAGTCTGCGCACAAGCAATATCGGAGTGAGAGGACAGGCAGTTCATTTGTATAAGTTAGGCCTATTTGAGAGCTCGCATCCAGTTTTCTGCGATTACATGACTGTGTTCTCATGCCACATTTGCGAGTGATTAAAATTATGCGGAATACCTGCAATCCCGCGCGGACATTCAGACTCTGTAATTGACAGGAGGTGGATGCGTGTCAAACTCGCTGTCGGAGAGGAAAGAGAGACACAGCTTGGAAAAGCGGCTGCTTTTCTCGGTTCAGATATCAGGGCTTTTATTGGTCCCTTTACGGTCGGATATCTTTGGCTACTGAAGTGCCGTCAAAGGTTTTAATATCAATTCAAATTGTGGGCGTACTTAGTAACGAACTATGATTTAAAAGTAATGATGTAGATTATTTTGCTTAATTTGTACTTAAGTACAAGTAAAAGTACAGCTTTAAAAACATACTCAAAAAAGTGCAAGTACCCGAAGAAACTACTTAATTACAGTAATGTGAGTAGTTGTAATTCTTTACCTCCACCACTGTGTGGTGTGATATATATATCTCTAATCTAGATATATATATATTTATTAAGGGTGCCTCCGATCAAGATGGTGGAGTCCGATCACAGAAAGCCGTATCTGCCGATACCGATCTTTTTAAAGCCTCCTTTTTATCACTTATAACTTTTTATAGTGATACTCCAATCAGGATTTCAAATCCAAACATTGTCACTGTAAATGATATTTTTCAGCCTTGCAAATCTTTTTCTACACAGTACAGTAATACAATCTTTCATAGACATATTTAACACAAATATAAGCATTCATATTCAATGCTTTTTACTTTTGCATTAACTTCTAGATTTATATATTAAGTTGCTCAAGCAAACTTGTGGCAAAACATTTAAACTACTTTTCTAACGTTATCACAAACTTAACATTGACAGAAATAGTCAGCTCTACTTCCTTTCCTTTTCCTTTTTTATTTAAATCTTTATTACAAGCAATCTTGCTGTTCATAAAGAACTTTGTTTTCCTACTTCCACGAGTGCCATCGATTATTGCCTTGTTTATCTAAAAGTGCTCTTTCTCTTTAAACCTTGCCAAAAAGCCATGTGTTGACTGTGATACAGTAGACTTTAATAATATGCATTTGTGGTGTAATTACTACATTTTCGTGTTAATCCATGTTCATATTTACTGCAAACAATGCGCTGTTACTTTAATTCAGCGTTTGCAGCGCAGCAAACATAGACTCGGTGCGGAAACGATCTCTGCACTGCTGCAGACACACTGCTCCTGAACGCACTGCCGGACCGTAACCGTGTGCAGTGTGAACACTTTAATCCGTTAACATGAGCGCAGAAAAAATACACACCGCATACGCGCTGCAAACAGAGTAATGTGAACCTGGAGAACGTTATGTGTGTGCGCTGCGAGTGTGCATGAGCACACGGTCTCCAGAAGAGAGCTGAATGGTTAAACACTGGCAAGAATTAAAAAGTTATGCAATTTATAAACTTTAGTGATGATGTGATGCTGCCTCGATTGTGCAAGTAACAATTCCTGTGTCAACTGTGCAGCGTGCAGCTCGCTTATAGACAGACGCGATGTGTGGTGATTTGCGTATTTTGAGAGAGAAAGAGTGAGAGCGTGTGCGCGGTGATTCACTTACGCTGTTTGTGAAATTACATCTCACTCAAGGATTTTGAATTACTTTTTAAGTTATTTAATGAAGAAATATGAAGGTGAGTAGTAGAGTACCTCGCGCCGGACCGAGACTGAGACGGTGCCGCTGCATGTCGTGCCAAACCTCTCACAGCAGGAAGCACACACAAACACGAACACATGCTGAATTGAGTGCTCTGCATGCCTGTGATGAGATTGTGAATAAAAAAATTTATATTATTTGAATTTAAAATAAACATTTGCATTTGAATGTTAGGTGTGCATCAGGCAGCATCATCAGTGGCGCGCGAGATGCGGTGATGTGAGTGACGTTGTTGTATTTTAATGTTTTGTTAGTCTAGCCCACGAGACACGCCGCTGCTGCATTATTCATTCAAAATATTAGAGAAATATAGAAGCTCAATGCGGAGAAGATCTTGATTAGGTTAAAACCGAAACCAAGCCATTCACACAGAACGCATATTCAGAGCATTTTTTAGACGGACAAATACGACTGCTGCACTCGCGTCACACAAGAGATTTATAGAAAGCCATGCAAAGTTAAAACTGTTTAAACTTTTAGAAAACACGTCGCGTATTTGTGGAGGTTTATTCCTTTTCACTGCGTCATGTTTTTAAATGCAATCTGTGTGAATGGTGCTTCGGCTCTTTAGATTAAGCAATGCATAAATACATGATGCTGTTTTGTTCATAATTGTTTATGCAATTTTTAAATGCGCTGCGTTATTTTGCTCATTGTGCCATCCTGTGGCCTCGGGATGTAAAAAGTTTCCTTAAGACCTATTTAATCTGCATATAAAACATTAGAAATTAGATATTTGTTTAATTTTTTTTGTGTTTGACTGTTAAAACAAAAATATTTTTAATTTAAAAATACAGTGGTTAAATGTAAAACAAATGTTTCTATTGCTCTGTTTAAAAAAATTATCGATACCAAACGATATGAAACATATATCGTTGAAAATTTTTTTTTGCTATATCGCCCCACCCGAGAGCACCCCTAATATATATATTATATATTTAATATATATACAGATATATATCTATATATATAGAGATAGTTGCATCTCAATAAATAGAATGTCCAGGAAAAGTTCCTTGTCTTTTAGTAATTCACATAAATTGTAAACTCGTGTATTAAATCAAATTCAATGTCCAGCTCAGTCACTTTATTTATATAGCGCTTTTAACAATACAGATTGTGTCAAAGCAACTAAACAGCATTATTAGGAATATTGTGTTTCAATAATGCAAAATGACAATAGTAACCACTCATTTTTCAGTTAAAGACAGTTCATCATCATTCGTGATGTCAATGCACTCAGTGCACCAGACTGAAGTAGTTTAAGTCTTTTGCCAGACCCAACAATGCAAGTACTGAGGCCCTTCAAGCAAGCCTGGGCTTCCATTCACACCTGAGCATGCCACAGGCTGATTGGCTTTTTTTTTCCATGCCACGCCGCCTAGCATATCAGGCAAAATGAGCCCCTACCAAGTCAAAAATTGGTACAATTCACATTAAATGAACATACTTTCCAGAGCCACCAAGTCCACTCAAAATGTTTTTTTTTACTTGGTCTATGAAGTATTCTAATTTGTGAGATAGTGAATTGGTGGGTTTTTGTTAAATCCGAGTCAAAATCATTAATTAAAAGAACCAAAGACTTAAACTCCTTCAGTCTGTGTGCATTGAATTTATTTTTAATACACGAGTTTCACAATTGGAGTTGAATTACTAAAATCAACTTTTCCACGACATTCTAATTTATTGAGATGCACCTGTATATAAAAGAATTTCAGTGTGACTGCAATTTTAATTAAAACGTTAATATTAAAATATAATGTTTTCCTAATATTTGTGTAATTATTAGCCATGCAGTTTTTGAGCCACTGAGATTTTTTTTTAAATCTAGAAATATTAATTTTTTCAAAATACATAAAAAATGCCATACAATGACTTGAATATACATCTATGAGCAAGTAAAATTCGTTTTGATATTTTTGGGAGGTGGGTAAAGTCAAAAATGGCAGCATGATGTTTTGATCCTGTTATCACAATGAAAGAAAAGCATAATTTAAAGAATCAGCAATGTGATTTTTCCATATACAGCTTTGCATATATTCAAACCTGAGAACTATGACCCACATGAGAGGTGGGGGACTGTATGAAAGATTAAAATTTTGAAATGGCCTTAATTGCTAAGCAAACTTCAAAATGCTGCATTTGCAAATATGTTGTTTTATGCATTGCATTCTGAAGGCAGTGCATGAGGCAGTGGCACTATTTAGCAGCTTGTGTCGGGGATACCCTTAGCATCCCATTCAGTCCAAAATAAATAATGAATACTCATCAACGCTAATTTTTATTTGGTGTTTGGCACTTTGACCCTGGCTGAGATGCTAAGGATAACACAGTTGCTAGATTAATGTTAGTTTCTCACCAATTAGCCAGTAATTTTTTAAAATTCTAACTATGTATGCCAGCTGCAGTTTAGTTATATGAATATACAGTCTTCCTGCAGTTTTCCACCAAATAAAGCCTTTAGTTTAATGTTGGAAAATAAATTAACCCATAAACATTAGTATTGTAATTTTATACTGTGTTCGTACAAATAAATAATATCTTATTATTATTATTTGGTCAGCATTCTTTTTTAGTTCTAGCTGATCACAAGGTCTTAGAAGGAAATTCTTGAAAAGAAAACCATAAGTAATTTAAGGCATAATATTTTACTATTGCTTTACTACTTTCTTCTTATATGTCCTATGGTGTGACTAACATGCAAAATGAAATAGTAGCGGGAGCCCTTTGCATTACATTAATCTTTCATATATTTGTAAAAAAAAAAAAAAGGGGTACACTGATTTCAAGGTGTAGGACCATATTATTGTTTGGTTACCAGTATGATTATTCTTATTATTACTTTGGTTATTCAAATGTAACCATTAACATTCAACATTTGATTGACATGGTAGAACAGTTTTTAAAACCAACATGAACGTTTCTAAGAATTTTACATTTTAAACTAGATTTTTTTTGTATACACTTATTTGTCATTGCCCATTTTATGAGCTCATTTCACTTGTTACACTTAGGACAATTATTAAATAGAAACTAAAAGATGATTTAAAAAAAAAAACTGAAAATCGAAATAGAGACCAGTAACAGAAGTTACAACATACACCATTATACATTTTAACCTAAAATTTTGATGTAAAAAGAAAAAAAGTTAATGGATATGTCAATTACTTCTGTATATGAACTGATACATGATATGCATGGAGGTGCAGCATGACATGGTGGCAGATCAGCGTAATTATGGGTGAAATTATGATGCAGCATTGCAATACATGTGACTGAAGGAAGGATGCTGCTCTGATGCAGAGGAGAGGGAGGTTCACACCGCATGCCTTCGCTGCGTCAGTGTGCCAGGGGGCCATAATTGGTGGACTCTCTCTGTGTTTGATTTGTGTGTACAACCCCCCACACTTAAAAGCATCTGGCTTTCATCTCCACTCTTGTCTGCAGGCAGAGCAGGGTTACCGAGAGGCACGCAGGCTACCCGCATGTGTCGCAGTGAGCTTGTGCTGCAACTGCTGTCCTCCCCTCTCCCTCGACTTTCTTTTGCTCTCCATTTCCATGTGTACTGTTCAGTTATGTGGATGTCAATCTTCTGTCTTAGCCCAACTTTACATCCCCATTGCATCACATTACCTTCTTTTCAGAACTTTGTATCCTTGCCTGCTTTCTAATGATGCATTTATATTTTAACCCACTTTTTATTTATTAAAAATGTTTGGCTTGTAGAAAAGGCAATCACAATACTTTGTAGTAACATTTATTAGAAGAAACATTGTCACTGAAATGAATGGAATATATTATCTCAGTTCCTGCGGAAGCAAAAGAGCAAGATAAAAACCATTCATTCATGTTGTCATCAAAGCATAGCTACAGCTGGTTGAAGGGGACCAAATCCATTGAAGAGGTGATTTGGTTCCATTTTACCAGCTTTAGCAAAGCATTGTGGTTTGCTGTTAATGAGACTGATAAGAAACAGCTTATGTGACCCTGTTTCATGACCTTAAGCAGTAAAACTTTGTGAAACGTGACATAAAATGTCACATGGGCTCATTTCGGACTGATTCTCTACAGCTAACAAAAATACATTTCACTGCACTCCCAAAGGTTTCCTTTCTCTTTGTTAAAAAGAGAAATGTACTAAAAATATAATAATCCATCATTGTGCTCTTGAGTCAAGTGTCCACAAGTCTTGTAGCAATTACAGCAGCTGATTGAGCGTGCTGAGGACAGTGTCACATGGGCGATCAAGATGTCAGCATGGACTGCTGTTTGTAGTTGTCACTTTCTAAATTTTGAAAAGATTCAGTCATACTCAGCTAAATTGTTGGGCTAATTTGCTCACTTTAATACAATAAGCGAGTGTGAGAGCTCCTCTGAGACTGCTCAATGACTAATAAAGATATTTGTACTACATATCAGTCACAGTCCGGGACAGAAGCAACTCCACAAAACAATTTGGTGGCGCATTGTGAGCGCAACAAGCCACAGTGTTGCTTTGTAAGATGCAGTCAACTGTCCATCAGCTTAAAGGCAGCCAAAAAGCCTCCTTAGCAGGTGGCCAGCTGAGAGTGTAAGCAAGGGGTCATTGCTGCTCAATATGGCGCTCATTAGAGAGGGGTCAGTAAAGTGCTATTTACACCCCAGATCCCCCTCCCTGCGTTACGCAGACACTCTGGACAAAGTTCGTCCCCCAAATACACTTGCCATAAGAGGGCAAAAGCCAGGGACAGCAGCTGAACATTTGATAATGTCAGCATCTGCTGTGGGTGTCACTCAGTCTGGGGTTGAGGGCGAGAAAGAGGGAACACAGCCACACGACTGACAGGAGCGAACCATACAGCAAGCGGTGCACAAAAATGGAAAGAGCACAGCCCTACAGAGGACAGACAGGAGTGTCTGACATTCAGAAAAATGGGCCACAAGCTCTCCCAGGCTCCAGTCATGACCAAAAACCCTTACTGTATCTTTGCACACAATGCGTACTTTACATTTTTCTTGATCGGTAACACGAGTGAGTGAGAGGTTTAAAACAGAAGCTTTTATCAGATGCGATGCAAGAAATTGCAGCAGTGCTCTGACCTTAGTCTTCACCTTGAATCAAGTATTACCTCAGTAGATAGATGACGTGGTGTACCGCCAAACACCCGGAGCAGGGATGCATTCAAACCTTTTGAAAGTATAACTGTCCTCTGTTATCTTGTCCCCTCCCACAACTGTTTGATCATCGGTTTAAACGTTTACCATTGTATAATACATTTGTTCTACTTGTACATTCATTCTGCTGTTTTTACAATCATTCTTATTGTAACCTGCTGCACACCAGTAGTCCAAAAATGAAAAAGAGGTCCTCCTTCTGAAGGCCTCCATTCTACCTTTTGTAGGACAATTAGAATCAGCTGACAGGCAGACCCAACTCTGATCCTGCATTGTCACTTTTCCATCCTCTAATCTGACTACTCTGTGGTCCAGCAAAGCGTTTGGCAAGCCTAGCAAACATGAACAATAGGGGCAGGAACGGGTGTCAGGGTGCAACAGACAACGGTACTATCCCACAATGTGAGAGAGAATCTACTAACCACATTCTTAATTGCTAAGCAAGGGCTCATGGCGGTCACACTTATGATAACTGGGTTACAGCATATAGTACAGCGCCGCTAGGCCCTTCAATACATAGAAATAACATTAGGGACAAAAAAAAAAAATGTAGTATACAACCACATAGAGGGAAAAAAATCACTACCACGCTACAAGGAAGATCGGGGTAGGAAAGTTATAAAGCGACCAATATTGAAGGGGGGTCTTAATATGCTTTCTGTCGGAAGGGGGGAAAGATAAGCGACGAATGTCACTCCTGCAGAAACAGGATCTTAGTTGCAGCTGGCCACAATTCAAAGCTTAGAATGCAGCAAACCCTCCAATAATGAAAGGAGCTCCTGTTCCTATGGCGATGTCTCGAGCCGTTATTGGATCTTTTAGGTAAGGAGTGACTGAATTAATTCTTTAAAGAAGGTGGGCACTACAACCATTTTTTAAAGGGGTCGTATGATGCGATTGCAAGTTTTCCTTTCTCTTTGGAGTTACAAGCTGATTGTGCATAGATAATATCCCTGAAGTTGCAAAGACTAAAGACTAAAGTCTCAAAACCAAAGAGTTATCCTTTTTCAAAGTTAAGACTCTGCCATGCCCCTCTAAAACGGCTCGTTCCAACACGCCCCCCCCCCCCAGATCTACCTCACTAATGTGGAAATATTTGCATAATGCGGTAATGCGGTAAGAGCGACTGAAGGGCCGGTCGCGAATGTGCACGAAAAGAAAGAAGGCGTGGTTTCAGTAACCGCATTTATTGTTGAAGCAGCCATGTCAGGGAGACGTTGTGTTTCAGTGTGAAAGCAAAAGCATTTTATTTGGCCTGCCGAAAGTAGATGCATTTAGGAATCTTTAGATTACTTACAACAGAACAGCAATGAATTTTATGGACAACCGTTTCGTGAACCTAAGAGAGGAGGTAATTCCGACTTTGCTATGACAATCTGGCGCTTCTGAATCAGCTACTGTTATTGTTATTAGTTTGCTATTGACTGGTCAAATGCGGAGTTTTGCGCAAGAAAAAAAAACCTCGTGTGTGTGTGTTTTTGCGTGCGTGCGTGCGTGCGTGCGTGCGAGTCGCGAGAGATGATAGGAGCGGTGGTGCGTGCGCGTGGCAACGAGAGAGAGAGAGAGAGAGAGAGAGAGAGGGGGGTCACATCACCGTGGAGTCATCTGTGGCTTAACCTTGGCGTTGTGTAACTGGCCAAACACATATTAACACTGTCCGGTAGCTCTCTGCTGACTGGAAATGAGTCGGTGGGGGGGACCTTGAATATACAACTCCTTGCTGTGACGTCTTCGGTCTGTCACATTTATTTTGAAAGATGAAGCTGGCGATATGGTAAGGGGCGTTACATTTCCGACGAGTGCTTGCGGTGTTCGCCCAATCACAATGAACTGGGTCAGCTGGCCAATCAGAGACTGCGCTTGTCGGAAGGTGAGGTCGCGGGTGTGTTGAAAACGAAGTGTTTGAGAGAAGCGGGGCATAGAGGACTTACAATAATGTACAGTATTTGAAAAAGAATGTGTTTTTTTTAACGTTAAAGCATGTCGACATATTCTGTTACACCAAATACACAAAATAATGTTCTTTTTTTAGTAGCATCATATGACCCCTTTAATGTTAGTCTACCTGCAGAAATGAACTATAGCATGACAGTCTGTCAGAATGAACTATCTAGCATGTAAATTGCTAAATTAGGGAGAGGCGGTGTGGACTGCTGGTGAAGTCACCGAAAGAGCAGCTACTTCTCTCAGAATCCACTGCTGCAGTAAGTTTCTGCACCCCAGTTACAAAACCCATCACACTGTTTCCATTTGGCGCATCATGAGAGAACAAGATTATTCGTGATGCAGAGAAGAGGGTCATGGCACATTTTATAAATGGGAGATGCAGCACCGGACAAGAATCATACTTGCTTTCATTCCATAACGTCTTATACATAATGTTTCAATGGCACATACAAGAACGGATGAAAAGTAGGTACCAACGCAGTAGGCAGGCGCCCGACAAAGCATATGTAGAGAGTATTCCCTTACCTTCTCTGAATATGGATATAATGGTTCAATAGAGACCCGTGAAAAAGTTAAACTCAAGACACATGGTTTAAGTGCAGTCGGTAGAAAGACACAGTGGACCTAAGTTTTTCTTTTTAAAACCATCCGGCATATGCAATGGGTTAGAGGCGAGGTGGACGCAGTGACGATTATCAGCATAAAAGAATTCTTTAGGTCATGCTTTTTTCTTTTGTCTTATCCCCTCCATGAATTCCCGATATGCGCATTCCCAATATTGGGGGTTCACTCAGTTTTGGTACTTCTGTGGACCGTTGGCTGTCATGCGTTAAGTGAAGGAGTACCGTAGGAATCTGAAAGAAGCAGTGCCATATAGTTTTTTTTTTTTTTTTTTTGGTAAAAGGTCTTTCTGAAATTGGTGAAAATATGGAAAGTGGTCCTGCGCTGTCCTTGTTGCCTGGAGTTCTTGTTGTCCGTGAAAATTCAAAGGACTCCTTAGAAAAAACAAAACAAATAGAAAACAAATTTCTAATGTAAGTGTCCTGAACATGGTATGAATCTCCTTTCCACCCGTTTTCTATCTGGTTGTCCGTTGTTTAACCACATTCTCAGTTGTATGTCAGACTGGTTGCTGAGGTCCAAAAATGAGGTTGATCCAAGTGGAACAGGAAGCTATTGTGAGCAGGATTTGGTCTTTAGCTACACAGACCAGGCCAGAGGTCACATGCAAGAGCTAATGCCCACTCAGCAGTAGTGATTGGTAACGAGTGTGCTGATTCTCCTCTCCTACTCCGTTTTTCTTCTTTTTTTAACCCCTTCTTTATATCTGCAACCCCCCATGTTCCTTTTTTTTTACCTGGGTGTGTTCTAGAAGCTTCTCTAGAGCTCTAATGCTGTTTGTTAGAGATCAATAACTGTTTGCATGGCAGCATGAAATGTTCAGTAGCTCTCTAATGAATCTTTGCTCCAGCTCCACACATTCCACAAGTCAACACCGCCCTGTCTTATCCCCCTCCTCTCAGGAGCCTATCCAATACCAGGCCAAAAGGAGAGGTGCACGGGTGGAAACATAACAGAAGGACACTTAGACAGGCTATTCTGGGCAGGGGTGGAAATCCTGGATGAGTTTGTGGTGCTTGACGGGGTTAGATATGATGGCGAGGTATAGCTGGACTCTTGTGGCGCCACAGTGTTAGTAAAGATTTAGGGATGAGTGTGTTGAGAGGGGGAGATGGCACTGCAGCACTACAGCTCTGCCCCTGCCTAGTGATTAGAAAGCATGCAGAGAGACAGAGAGAAACTGGGTTACTACCCTGGGTGTAGTGGGTTCACTCACTGACACGCATATCCAGCAGCCACCGAACCTCCCTCCCTGGAGGATTAATATGCCAGCACATCTGTTTTTCCATCAATCCGATTCACCCCCCACCTGGCCTGAAACTTGCGTCCCACTGTGACACCAATGTCCCTTCATGGCTAGCGTACACCTTGTCCCCCTGCTGTTACAAAAACGGTCTTGAAACACCAAACATGGTTCCAGTAATTATGGCTGGCCACTGGAAAATTGAGTGTTGACAAAGTGTGTAACCATCCCAATTGAGTTGTATTCCATCTGAAAGTGCCTCAGAGAAAAGATCCAAGATAAAAGCTGCACATTTCAGGGACAGTGAGTTTCTGAGTCCGTCTTTTAGATGTCTTTGCTGCTGCAGCCACAAGAAGGTAATGAACCAGAGAGTGCTGTGCTGCAGCAGCCTGCTGCCTGACCAGCACTGGAAAAGCCAGAGACATGGAGAGAGTGAGGTAGGGCACAAGAGCGAGCGAGTGAGGTGGAAACAGTATTCTAGCGAGCAAGCAAGCAAATCCATACGAATGACAGCAACTTTCCCCCGTTTCACCTACACCTTTCTGTCCGACTGTTTCACACATACCTGCCGTTTTTGGGGGGGAAGCACTTACATTTCCCGAGGTGTTCCCAGAGAAGTAGTTTTTCTCATCATGCTGCTGCAGAGCTGTAAATTCCACTCACTCTAACCGACCACACCGTGGCTGACCAGCCACGTGCTTAACCCC
This sequence comes from Sinocyclocheilus anophthalmus, assembly GCA_018155175.1. Lineage (NCBI taxonomy): Eukaryota > Metazoa > Chordata > Actinopteri > Cypriniformes > Cyprinidae > Sinocyclocheilus > Sinocyclocheilus anophthalmus. The sequence goes on from JADLZN010008939.1 coordinate 282,877, forward strand.
CAGTGCATCCAGAACAGAGAAGAAAAAAGCCGAGACGTCAGTGCGGATTAGTCGGCATGGGGGGCAAACTCTCCGTCCGGAGGGAGGAAGGCACGGGGAGCATATATTACCTGTCAGCTCAGTTTCCTCCGCTCTCTGCTCCTCCCTCTTTCTTCTCTCCTGTGTGTGAAGAGCCATAATGACCTCCGGAGTTCTCCAGCTGCTGCAGTCATCGCATGCCCAACTCGCTGATTCAGCTTCTCTGACGAAGAGGGGTGGGGGTAGTGAACGAGTGTTGTGGAGAAGGAACGAGTGGTAAAGTGGAAGGGGTGGAGCCGGGTGAAGAAAGCATACTCACGGCTTACATTTAGGCAGGGAGAGACATCATGCTGACACGAGGAGCTGTCGCTGCTGCTCTGAAAACGGGCAGAAAAAACTGCAGCACTTTCTCCCCCTCCTCCCTTCCATCTCTAGCATGTGCATTCTCAGTGAATTCTGTGAAGATGTGCATGGCTGCTTGAGATTTCTCTAGCACTTTAGCGCTTGGCTTTTTGGCTTGTATATTTCTGATCTACATAATTTTTAAGCCATTTTTTGTGTTTCCTTTCATAATAAATTTATAAAGAGGAAAGGTGAAAAGTAGCCATTTTAATTTGGAAACAAAAGTGCATCAACAACCCGCCAAGTATGCAGATCATTGCTTCTCTGATGATAGCATATAACTTTTTATTGTAAACAGTTATACCCTTTCTTGGTAAATCTGACTAGAGGTGATTATTTTGCGTTCATCAACCCATCTGATTTCAGAGAGATGTCATCTCCATGGTGTTCTTGAAAGTGAACGAAAAGCCACTAGCCACAAAAGGAGCCAGCTGTTGCACCTCAAAAAGCGAAATCATTAGCACTTTTTAGCAGGGGAAGCATTTTAGAACCAGCTCCTCTTCAGTATCTCGCTCACCTCCCTGTGACCATATTTAGTCAACCAGTGCAAAAAATAACCCCCCTCCTTGCACCGAGGCAGCTGTCCCCCTACAAGCTCTGGGAAGTCTCCCATTCAGCGTTCCACCTATTGATTGTGTGTCCAGCAAGGCAAGTAGCTAGCCTGTGTTAGCACAGCTCCGGCTTGCCGGGCTGCTATTCGCTGTGTTATTTTTAGTAGCGCCAAATAAAGTTGTCTCTCATGTTTCCACTTTTATTTCCCTCATTTGTTTCCCCTCCCCTGTTTTTCTAACACCCAACCTCTCCACCCCCTACTCGAACTCTCCGTCTGAACACCCCCATCGTACTCTCAGTTCTCTTTTAAATAGTGCCGGAACATGCTGCATATGGTAGATCTTGCCTCTCCTTGTCACTATGCTTAGTAACATACGCAGTTAGGTGTGAGAGAAGAGGGGGGGGGCAGTGCAAATAGTGCTTGAAGGTTTATGAAAGGTCTATAGAGTACTAGAGTGCAATTTGGATCAAACCTGTTACGGCATTTCAAAGGACACTAGCATAACTATCTGGCTGCAGCTGTCAAACTCGTATTGAGCATATTATTTGTCTTGGTTCTGGAACATGCCTGGGACATGCCTCTTGAGCTTTTCATTAATTTTCAAGAGCCACATTCAGGCTTCCTGAGGCACAACCACAGAAATGTTTAATTAGGAGGTCCCATCATTCAGTGCGGAGAGTTGGTTTTAACCGGCAATGTCATCTCACGGCTTTGTCCTCCACTGCTGCGTCTCTCTACCTGCAGTAACAATGCTACCTCTGCAGTCCACCCACCACCACACAGAGATAATTGCAGCACTCAAGGCATTATCTAATCTCTCAAAGTAATGTTTTCACATCGTTTAGTGTAATGTCTCTGTTAAACAATGTAAATCTCTAGTTGGTAATTGTCCTGAGGCTTCTCCTCTCCCATCTTCTATAGCTCTTGGTAGTGTTAGGCAAGCCTTTGAGAATTACAAAAATAGGTTTAACTTGCATTATATTACTAAAAAAAAAAAACTCTGGATAAGATATAAAAAAATCCTTAAGATGATGTAATGCTTGCAGAACCTTAAAAGTATTTTTTTTTTTTTATTGTGAAGTTCAATTCAATTAATGCGTTCACAGTCTAACGTATTGGCATTCAAATGCTCTCTGTATTTATGGGCATTACTAAAATTGACTATTTGCCAGGTGTAATGCACTCTTGAGTAATGCATTAGCTTGAGGCCCAATCCTCAGCCAAACAGATACATTTTACAGTTCATGGGGCTAGCAGTTAAACTAGCAGTTAGTGAACCACTCACTCAAGAAAACTTGAAAACATCACCCAAAAACCTTCGACCTCATAAAATGAATCTTCAGAGAAAGCCACCCCTCATCAAAATGAAAACATGGCTGTTTTAGCTTAAGTTTCAATAGTGAGAGGTGAACAATGCAATGACAGATATAATTTTGATATGTGTGATGTGAATAGAAGCTCTCATCAGGATGAATACCGGAGCTTAACGTCTCCGTCAGTGAGAGAGATCTATTGGTCTGGTCAGCCTTTTTTTTCATGTCAGTTGTCTCTTTAGTTAAATTCCACTCACTCTGCTATAGAGGAAGCGTAGCATGCATGTACCATACATGCGCCATCTAATTTCATCCTTTAGGTCATAAATTGTGAATGTTTAGTTGAGCCGGTTATCGATCAGAGAAATCAGGACCAATTATGAATGACTTTGTTGTATTTTACTTCTCTTCTGCTGTTTAACACAAGTTGTTCTACATTGGACAGAGGGGAAAAAAAACTATTGTGGCTGTGTCCATCATAGAGGTCCTGGTTCAACCTCCTGGATTACTGTTCAAGTTGTGAAAATGTAAATGTATTAATGATTGAACAAATCTCACAAACTTCTTTTTTTTTTAACATTTTTATTTTATTTTATGAAGCCATACTGAAATGTGTGATGTTTTGCTACAGTTCACGGCAAATGTTGCACAGCTAAGTTTTCCAGCCACGATCTGAGAACTTTGACTCAGCTTCACTCTGACAGTTAGTGCTTTGACCGGGTGCACCGTCCGTGGGTAATTCTCAGTAGTTTTGAAAACTGTCCCGGAAGTGCTGAGTTCAGGTAGCCCTGTAACAAGAGATCTCATCAATCACACCAGTACCTGACTGACTGAATTGAATAGTAGGGCTGCACGATAAAGCGCATGCGATATTTAACGCACATCTTATCAGTAAAGCCTGTTCTGTAATCAGCAGTAAATCTTACCGCTGATTACAGAATGGCTTTACTGACAAAATGCGTGTTAAATATCGCATGCGATTATAGTGCAGCCCTAGTAATAAGTATTGAGTTAAGCAGGGGTTTTAATTTCTATGGGCCTTGGGGTCTGCACAAAAAGACAAATTACTTTTTTAATGGTATTTGTCTGATTAAATTTGGCACAGCTCTTAAGACTATATGGGATTGATTACGTACAACAGACCTGTCTAGGGAGCGAGATTTGATTTCTTATTTGGCATTGTACAGCAATTTTTAGGTTGGCGGATGAATCAAGACATTTGGTTTTATTCTTTGAGGATGAAAACCACCTTCACCTCATGAGATTGTCTTGTGCAACGTTGAATTTAGCCTAAACATGCTCTCCATATTCAGTTTTCTTGATTATAACATTAGATCCTCCACCCTGTTTTTTTTTTTTCTTAGTCTATTTCTCTCTCCCCTGATCCTCAGCCCTTTAAGCATTCCATCAGGCAGCGGGTAAAGCTGCTGAGCGGCACACGGCAAAAAAGTGATTTATGAAGGGCCGACCTGAGTGCTGTCGGGGGAAGCCTGTGGCAGCGGGTCTCTCAGCTCCTGGCCATTGTTCCACTCAGCCCCACTGCAGCTGTACCACTGTTCCACTCTGATCTCTCACCTCAGCTCTAAACAGACCTACACATTTACTGTAATACCCAATGGTAGAAAAACCCAACAATATGAGTAGCATTGGATCCAACTAATTTCAACCATGTTTTATTTAAAATTATGACTCAGAGGGCATAGGTGTAAATATTTTAATTGCAATCTAACTTCAAGTGCACCCAATTGTATCTTTAATGCACGCTTATTAGACATCTGTCTGCTGGCTTGTTAGTTTAGTGTTTCTTTGCTGCTTGTTTCTGAAGCGCTTGGACACCAGCTGAGCTACTTTGGTGGATTGAATTTACCCACCTCGAGTAAACGGCTTGGGGTTGGAGTCATTTAAAGCCTAAGATTTATACCAGTGATGTCTACCACTCCCCTAAGTGAGTCAGCTACCAATCGAAGAATTTTTCAACACTACACAAAGAAGAAAATTCTCAGTGTTAACTCACTGTCAAATGTCATCTTCCCTCCAATCTAGAAAAAGTGTAAAAAACTATTTTAAATCAATCATGCATCCATGAGTTTGTATTTATTATGCTTTTTGGATCCCTGTAAGCATTTACATTTAATGTTTGTTTTTTTTATAAATAGCACCTATATATCATGCATAGTCTAAGTGAAATGTGGATTTATATTTCGTGTTTGAAATACCATAGGCCCTATCTTTTTTGTTTTTATATTCTTGTAGCATACATATTATTATCTGTTGCCATGTGAGTGCAGCAATGTTTTGGATTTGTACATTTTTTTTTTATCAATATGCTTCTAGAAACAGAATACATAATTAGGTCACAGATATTACTGTGCCATTGGGTCCCTCGTTGATTCAGATAATTTGTGCGAGACAGACATATCTGTAAAATTAAGCAAATTAAAGTTTGTAATGTGTTCTGCAATACCTTCTTCCTCACATTTTCACAAAATCTTTTACTATATCAGACTCTTCAGTTACAATCAGTGTAGAAATTCAGTGATTAACCACACTTTTTATGCTAATTAATTTTATGACAATTTCACAGCCATGTGTCCAATAAAGACAAAGTTGGTAGGAAGTCACTTTAAAGAAGACATTATGCAAGTTGCACTTAAAGGTGGGGTAAGCAATTTCTGGCAGCCAATGTTGACATATGAAATCCTTAAAACAAACACGCCCCTACCTCAAAAGGATCTCGCCCATATTTTGATAGCTCCACCCCACACATACATACACAACCCAGGCAACGATTAGTTCTGTGAAACAAAGCAAAACCCAATGTTACACCGTGTCTACACCGGAATCGAGTGGCGCGGCGCGACAAAATACTATAGGACTCATTATAGCCAGTGATGCTGTCTACACCATAGATATATATATACATATCTATGGTCTCACTGGATGGTGGCGACACAAAAAAACAAATACCAAAACAGTAAACTGCTGCTGCATTCCATTTATGATGTATTGACACAAATTTCAAATGATTTTCAACAGTCTCTTTGTCGCATCCAGTGTAGACATACTTTAGCTGTTGCGGCGCAGACACATTGTTTTTACTCACCTATCGAGAAGAAACAAAAAAGAAACCTCGGCGTCCGATCCCAGGCCTTCCGCTCCTTGAGTTCTCTACAGCGCTGGAAAGCTGATCCGATATTCACACGGGTCCTACTTCTTGCCTTAAGACTTTTTTTGTTCCGCAGACGTTTTCCTCTTTTGTTTTTTATCCGGCATCTCTATCTTTCTGTCGCTTGGCTCGGCTAATGTCCGTCATGTGCACTGAATGCTCTCTCCTCCACATCAAGAGTAGACATGCCCCTTACTGATGATTGGCTACAAGTTTGTTTTGCTACTCGACCCGAATCAATTTTCTAAAGCGTTTTTTGAAAAATCGCCTACCCCACCTTTAAAACAATCTTCTATAACTCAGCGGGACCATCTGGGATGCGATCCACCTTTCTGTCTTGATGGTTTCTAAAGTTTAAATTACTTGTCTCATTTCAGCCATTGTTCATTCTTTTTATTCTTTCAAGCAAGGTCCATTGGCATTATTATAGGCATCGGGCTATTATTTATAATCATGTTTGGTATACATAAAGATAAAAGGAAAAAGGTACAGCCTTTGTACAGCCAGTTGTACAGCCACACGCCATTTTTATGTGTGGAGTGCTCATTTATATGTGCATAAAGTGTTACATTTCTCACCCATAGTGTATGCCAGGAGCACCATGCCATCTAACTTCACAACATTATAGTCTTGAAGTCTTCATACAAGGTGGTGCTTATTCCAGTGTTCCCAGAGTTGACTAGTTCATCTTATCCAGGCCTATCATATAGTTGCTTCACTCTGTGCGGCCAGTGAATGTAAGATTGGATGCGTTCAGCTCTGCTGCTAACCAAAAGATTGTGTATACTGTGTAGTAGTGTTACCTGTATCCCTTCCTAGTAACCGTGCGCTCCGGCTGAGACATACCATGTGGCTACCAGATGACACCGGCTCGTCTGCATGCTCCTGAGGATATTAGATCTACACAGGGTGACCAGTTCATAGTGCTTCTCCCTAACTTATCTCTCACTCTCGCTTCGCTTATTTTAAGTTACATTTGCCCCCATGTCATTGGGTGTAATACGGTACGTCCGCTCATGCTGCTTCGGCGCCTTGTTTCAACTCGTATTTTGGGACTGTTACCTACGTCAAGCGATTATCCAAGACCTATAAGGTTCTGCCCACCAATAACCAACCATTCATCATCTCGGTTTCCTTTCTCACTAGAGAATCAATTCATTTCAGAAGGAATTACAAGGGGTTTTGCCACAGATAGAGCGTCAAAATATCGAATTTCGAATATGTCGAATAAAAAAAAAAAAAATCCTACATGCGAATGCAAAAACGTTGACATGCGAATTTTAAAAGTCTGCGTCAGCAGTCAGACAGCCATATCAGTGGCGCACGAGATGCAATGACGATGTATGTGTCATTGATTGCAATTTAATGTTTTTGTTAGCCTATCCAGCTGAAACACAGATGCGGCGAAGCACGTTGTGCATCAGATATCAAAACGAGAGCATCAGTGGGAGATGATGTTGGTTTACGTCAAAACTGAAACCAAGGACGTTCACACAGAAACCGCATATTATCGACATTTATAGAGGACATCTATCAGCGTGCCGAGCGTCTAGCAAGAGAGTGGCAGTTTAGAACAGCCATGTAAATTACGGCAAGATTCAATTTTAAAAAATGTCTAAGACGGTTTTTCCCAATCCCACTGATCTCAGTTTTTAAATGAAAGAAAGTCGCCATTATCTTGTGCTTTGGTTTTTTGACTTGGCTATTATAAGATACATACGGCATGGTGCTGTTTTTTTCTAAGTGTTTAAGACATTTTATTAATTGTATAGGGTGTAGAAAATTATTTTAAACAATACTATACAAAAGATAGAGTGTTATTTTATTACGGCTGTGAAGAAAAGTGATAAATTTGGCTCGATGACGCCCGCTTGTGGAGTCCGGCAGATGAAGCCAAAAGGTGTTTAACCAACTGAAATTATGCATTTTCAATTCGAATATAATTCAAACATTGATAATATTTCAGTACAATATTCGATTTTTTCAGTCATTTTGACAGCCCTAACACAGACTGCATTGTTTGTGTTCTTTAAACTCCTCAACAAAAAAGTTGATGCAATGCAGTAGTGCCAGGAGTTGCATTAATATTAATGCCTGCCCATTTCCACCACTGTGGCAGGCAGCCTGTCAATCTACGCCGCATCTAGAAGGGCTTGCCACTCACAATGCCAGCGACTTGCTGCCAATGATCCATCGCATTCTGGCTAATACGAGAATGCACCAGTGCCAGGCTGTTTTCTATATTGGCTACTATCCTGAGCGGGATGTTTTTGCGCCATTGTTCTGTCACCATTTCTTGCCCCAGTATGCACCAATTGTTGTAAAACTTAACATACACTCAAAAGAGTTTCATGGGTCTTGCTGCATGTATCGAAACCACGGTTATCTTTGTGTGATCAGTTTGAATTTCTT
>JADLZN010008940.1:0-35317 GCA_018155175.1 Sinocyclocheilus anophthalmus
TTTCTACCCAAGAGTTGTCAATGAACAATGTTAACTTTGCTGCCAAAGAAAGGAGATCTTACATTATTGAAGAGTTGGAGACCAGTTGCATTGTTGTGTTCCGAGTATAAAATCTTATCAAAATGTCTTGCTACCAGATTGAATAAAGTGTTAAATAGTATTGTATATAAGGATCAATCATATTGTATAAAAGACAGATATATTACTGACAATCTGTATTTGATGCGTGATGTTATTGATCTAGCCATGTATGACAATATTAACATTGGAATTTTGTCATTAGATCAAGAGAAAGCTTTTGATAGAATTGATCACAAATATCTTTTCAGTGTCATGAAGGCTTTTGGGTTTGGCGATAATTTTATTTCAATGGTAAAGTTACTTTATAAAGATGCAACCTGTATGATAAAAATGGCAGGTGGTCTTAGTGTCCCTGTTAAAGTGCAGAGGGGTATAAGACAGGGTTGTCCAATTTCAGGGCAGCTCTATACTTTAGCTATTGAACCTCTTCTTTGTAAATTGAGGACAGAGTTAATGGGCTTGCAGATTGCTCCAAATTCAAATATAAATGTAAAAGTTTCAGCATATGCTGATGATATTACAGTTATTATAAGACATGATAAAGATGTTCAGATATTGAAAAGAGTCTTGGAGTGTTATAAGGAAGCTTCATCTGGCAAAGTAAACTGGGAAAAAAGTGATGCCCTGTGGTGTGGTGTCGAACATAAGAGACCTTTGCTTCCAGGTAAACTGCAGTGGGGAAGATCTGGTTTTAAATATTTAGGGGTCTATTTAGGAAAGGAAGAGTATAGAAGGCAGAATTGGGAAGGGCTGGTGGAGAAAGTGTGTGCTCGGTTGTCTCGCTGGCAATGGCTGCTACCTCAGTTGTCCTACAGGTGAAGGGTACTTGTTTGCAACAACCTTGTTGCTTCTTCTTTATGGCATAAAATGACTATTTTAGAACCTCCTGAAGATTTGGTGAAAGTCATTCAAAAGTATTTAATTGATTTTTTTTGGTCCGGTCAACACTGGCTTAAAGCTCCAGTATTGTTTCTACCCAGACAAGAAGGAGGACAAGGATTGGTGGACATTAAAAGCAAGCTAATGGCTTTTAGACTCCAGACAGCTAAAAGACTCCTATATGGAGATAACATAAGCTGGTCTGAAGTAGCCTGTGCTCTCTTGAAAAAAGCGGGTAAAATGGGGCTAGACCGGCATATTTTCCTCATGGATACCCAAAACCTTGATTTGTCTGGTTTGACACCTTTTTATTACTCGATGATGAAAGCATGGAGAATTTTTCATATTTCAAGGGAATCAAATGGAGCTGAAGGACTTTGGGCCAAAGAAGAACCGTTGTTGTTTAACCCTGTGATGGACATGGAAATATTACAATCACAATGTGTGAGGAACGCTTTGAGGAATGCAGGAATTCTCAAAATTGGAGATCTAGTCACAACAGAAGGATGGATGTCGGCTGAGAGACTGGCTACGAAGATGGGTGTCAGGTCAGTTCGACTAGCACAAAAGTTATTGAAAGGTCTTGTTGATTTGCTACCAAAGGACTTTATATCTGTTTTGAATCGAATGGATGATAATAAGGAATTTTCTTTTCCAGGACTTGAAATTGCACTTGCTGTTGATTAATTTCAAGAACTAGAGGGGAGTTTGCTTACTTTCAGAACTCCTCAACTTGGACTTTTTAGTAATGCTGGGAAACGAACGCTGTATATTGTGTGTATCAAGGCATCACATCTACGTTCCTTGGAAGGACTTAAGGAGTCTAAGTGGCAGGATTTTTTTGGATTAGATGCTTCCCCTAAAGGTAGCTGGAGGACCTTGTACAAACCTCCAATTGAAAAAAGGTCTGGAGACCTTCAGTGGAGGATTGTGCATGGTATAATAGCTACAAACAGATACAGAGCACACATTGATCCACAGGTAGGGGAAGGGTGTCTTTTTTGTGGAGCAACAGAGACAGTTTTTCACTTGTTTTGTCAATGTACGAGATTACAGCAATTGTTTGCTCAAATAGAGGAATGGTGTCAAACTTTGGGGGAGGCTTTTTCTATGATGTTTTTTATTTATGGACCCAAATATTGCTGGAATAGAAAACAAGTTCATGTTTTAATTATTTTTTTGTTTGGACAAGCCAAAATGGCAATATGGCTGTCACGTAAAAGTAAACTCAGTGGTGTGGGGTCAACTGATGCAGTGTTAATTTTAAAGGGTTTAATAAAATCAAGACTGAAAATAGAATATACATTTTATCATTTGTTGGAAGATTTAGAAACTTTTAATAATGTATGGGGAGTAAATCAATGTATCTGTGGAATTGATGATGATGGATCTCTTAAGATTTATGTTTGAATGGAAATTTATTTCCCCCCTCCCCTTCCCTTAATGTGTTCATGATATTAATTAATATATGATGGGTAAAAATGTGTTCATGATGTTGGAATAATTGTGATATAATAAAGGTTTGTTAAGCCTCTCTCTCTCTCTCTCTCTCTCTCTCCCTCCCCTCTCTCTCTCTCTCTCTCCTCTCCCCCTCTCTCTCCCTCTCTCCCTCCCTCTCTCCTCTCTCCTCTCCTCTCTCCTCTCCTCCCCTCTCTATCTATCGCCGTCTCTCATCTCTCTCCCTCTCTCTCTCTCTCCTCTGCTCTTCTTTTCTGTTTTCTTCATCTCCCTCTCTCTCCCTTTCTCTCTCTCTCTCTCCCTCTCTCTCCTGCTCTCTCCCTCTCTCTCTCCTTCTCTCTCTCTCTCTCTCTCTCTGTCTCTCTCTCTCTCTCTCTCTCTCTCTCTCTCTCTCTCTCTCTCACTCTCTCTCTCCCTCTCTCTCTCTCTCTCTTTCTCTCTCTCTCTCTCTCCTCTCTCCTCTCTCTCTCTCTCCCTCCTATCTAATCGCTCTCTCTCTCTCTCTCTCTCTCGCTCTCCCTCTCTCTCGCTGGATGATTATCAAATGTGTATGAGAACACTTCTGAAGATAAATGACACCCAGAAAATACCAGGAAGGATGTGATTATTAAAAGACTTGGAATGACAATAACAGCATGTGTGTGACAATCGGATGAGCTCTGCTGTCTGGGTTTGTTTGGTTCTGTTGGTCTTCATCACGTATCTGAGAAAAGTGGCACCTCAGTACTGACCCGGATTCTGCTCATTCCTCAAACGAGACTGACGTTCATCCGCTGAACTACGACTCGACCGGAGCTCGGATCATGCAAACGCCATAATCACACACACACCACACACACACACAGTTAGTCACACACACACAGTTATCTCCTCACCGCACACCAACATCACCGACACACACTCTCTCTCTCACACACACACACCACACACACAACACACACACACACAAAAAAACACACACACACACACACACATAATCTCACACACACACACACACACACCCACAACTCCACACACACACTCACACACACACACAAAAACACACACACACACACCCACACACACACTCACACTCACACACACACACCACACCACACCACACTACACACACACACACACAGAGTCAACACACACAGAGTGAGCCTGACCATCGTATAGAGAATTTGATTCACTGCTGCCATCGCTGATCTGCTGAGACAGACAGAACCTGTGTGTGTGTGTGTGCGGTTGTGTGTGTGTGTGTGGTGTGTGTGTGTGTGTTTTGGAGTGTGTGAGTGTGAGCGTGTGTGTGTGTGTGCGTGTGAGTGTGTGTGAGTGTGTGTGTGTGTGTGTGTGTGTGTGTGTGTGAGTGTGAGTGTGTGTGTGTGTGTGTGTGTGTGTGTGTGTGTGTGTGTGACTAACTGTGTGTGTATGTGTGTGTGTGTGTGTGTGTGTGTGAGAGTGTGTGTGTGTGTGTGTGGGTGTTGTGTTAGCGTGTTTGTGTGTGTGTGCCGAACTGTGTGTGTATGTGTGTGTGTGTGTGTGTTTACATTAATCTGTAAACAATGAGAATATCATCTCTCTGGATCATCTTTCACATCTGTGTTCTTCTCATTGTGCTTCATCAGATCATAAACAGCTTCAACATGTTTCTGGAGCTCTGAATGAGTCTGACATGAGCTTCTGTCTGTGATTAATTACAGTCTGAGGTTCACTAATTAATGCCAGTAATTAAAGCAAGAGCTTTATTAATTAATGCATGTCTGAATGAGCAGGTGCAACGAGAGTGGAGCTAACATTACAACAACAAAAAACCCTACAGCAATCTTTCAGTTTCAGACAGAATAAACCCATGCATGTGAATCTGCTCTTATTTGTGACGCTCTGAGTCTGTCTTCAGTGCGTATGATCGGCCTGCAGCCTTGCGGCTAAAATTAGGGTCACCCGATACCCCGACACCGAGCAAAGGGTGTGAGACGCACAAAATACCGGCTACACGGCAAACCGGACATATGGAGCGTGCACAAACATGACATCCATATGCTGGAGGATTTTAGGCTGTTCAACACAGCAGCAGCATCCTGATTGATTGTGTCTTTCACAGCACTAACTTTAGCAAACCCCATCATCTGTCTGAACACCTACACCACTGAAGCTATCAAGTGTTACGTCTACACTTTCCATTAACTTCTGCTTACGGTTGGGCAACATGACCAAAAACCATATTGAATATGGCTTATTTGGAAAGAATCTTATTGGCTATTTTACACTGTCACTGCTACAAATGATCTGCTGGAGTGGATTTGCTTTACTTGTATAATCACACATACAGTATATTCCTGTAGAACAGATGCAGATGTCTGATTTAGCCTTCGACTAGTTCATGTGTAACTCGGTCTGCGTCTGATCAATAGGTCATTGATCAGCTCCGTCTGCAGGAACATCTTCACGAGTCTGCTGTGTATTGATCCAGACGGAAATCAATCTCAAGCGTTTAGCATTTAATTCAGAAAGTGCAGGAACAATGAGGACTGTACACAACGACACGAGACACCAGTGCACTGCATACCGTGTACTACATCTGCAACAGTATGCAGCACGTAATCAAACTATTTGAAGAGTAGTATCATATCATATGATCATCTCATAAAAACACTGCATTGTTAAGTCAGTGTTATGTAACTGTAAAAATCCTGGCTGATATGATTTCTGTTTTAAGGCCCGTTCACACTGAGACAATTAGTTCTTAAGTTAAATAATGATCAAAACAAAAGGGAAAGTATCATTGGAATCAGTTTCAGAATTAAGTTTTCCAGCTGAAGAATGATAAAAACACTGACAGCCAATCAGAATCCTCTGACTTTACAGAGCTCGAGCATTTAAAGTGACAGACAGCATGATAGTTATCGTTACAGTTATTGATATAGTCAGCATTATACAGTAGTTACATATTGTTATAGCTATCACTATTGTTATTGTTAACATTATAGTTAACGTTATCGTTATAGGTATCATAATTTTTAACATTATCTTTGTCAAAGTTATAATTATCGTTAAAATGATTGTTATAGTTATGAGAGTTTTCATTATCGTTAGCATTATCGTTATAGTCATCATTAAAGCGTTCACTATTTTTAGCATAATTGTTGTCATAGTTATTATTATCATTAACATTATAGTCATCGTTATCATTTAAGTTATTATATACTGTAGCTATTGTTATCGTCATACTTATCATCATTATAGTTCAATGTTATAGTTTTTGTTATTGGTATAGTTATTATAGTTATCATTATCAACATAGATATTGTTATAGTTATCATTATAGTTATTGTTAACATTATGGTTATCATTAATGTTCTAGTTATCTTTAATGTTATGGTTATTGTTCTCATCATAGTTATTGTTATGGTTATTATAGTTTTCGTTATGGTTATTGTGATCATAGTTAATGTTATTATAGTTACCGTTATCTTAGTTACCTTTATAATTATGTTATAATCATAGTTATCATTATAGATATTGTTATAGTTATCATTAACATTATAGTTAACGTTACAGTTATCGCCATAGTAATCAGTAAAAGTGGGCCTTTGGCCTTTAGTGGTCACACTGGAAGTGGAGGTCAGGTCAGCGCAGTGCATTGTGGGATACAGTATTCTGCAGTATGACGCACATGTTGACACACACACACACACACACACACACTCTGATCACTCTGCGCTGGAGAAACTCACCTCAGTGATCATGCAGGCCGTGGCTGAACACACAGCTGCGGGGCAAAGACAGAAAATAGCTTGATAATTGCTGCTGTCATCTGACGAATGCCAGAGGGGAACAAGGCCGCGCTGACACCCCGCTGGTCAGATTTAGGCCTCTGATCCCCGGAGAGCAGCCGCTAACAAAGGAAATTATGATCGGCACACAGTAAGCGGCCAGTTTGAGCAATCCGAGCCCGATCTATGCAGTCACAGCGGGTGAATTTATCCAGAACAGGGGAAACTCGACGCAAGAATGACGCTGAATCATGATAAGATATTAAAGGATAAGTCCACTTACAGAATAAAAATTTCCTGATCATTTACTCACCCCTGCGTCATCCAAGATGTTCATATCTTTCTTTCTTCGGTCGCAAAGAAATTAAATTTTTTGAGGAAAACATTCCAGGATTTTTCTCCATATAGTGGACTTCAATGGTGGCCAGCGATTTGAAGGTCAAAATGCAGTTTCAAAGAGCTCTACACGATCCCAGCCGAGGAATAAGGGTCTTATGTAGCGAAACAATCAGTCATTTTCTAAAAAAAACTTAATTATCCATTTTTTAACCACAAATGCTGGGCTTGCGCTAGCTCTGCGATATGTCTTCACACATTATGTAATCCTGTTGGAAAGGTCATGCGCGGTTAGTTCTTCATCTGTGGACTTTGGTTAAAAACTCCATCTCATTTTCTCCTCCAACTTTACAATCATCCGACATCGTTGTTTTACCTTTGTAAAGGGCAATGACTTTTTTTGCATGTTGGCTTTGTAAACACTGGGTCGGTGCTTCCGCCTACATCACGCGTGACCTTTCCAACATCAGCTAATAAAGACGCGCATCACAGAGCTAACGCTAGCCAAGCATTTGTGGTTAAAAAAATATTATTTTTTTAAAGAAAATGAGCGATTGTTATGATTATAAGACCCTTATTTCTCGGCTGGGATCATGTGGAGCTCTTTGAAACTGCATTTTGGACCTTGAAATCGCTGGCCACCATTGAAGTCCACTGTATGAAGAAAAATCCTGCAATGATTTCCTCAAAAAACTTAATTTCTTTGCGACTGAAGAAAGAAAGATATGGGGGTGAGTAAATTATCAGGAAATTTTCATTCTGGGAGTGGACTTATCCTTAAAGGGAGTCATCTGATACTCATTTTCCACAAGTTGATATGATTCTTTAGGGTCTTAATGAAAAGTCTGTATCATAGTTTGGTTAAAATGTCTTTACCCTGTCAAAAACAGCTCTTTTCAGATCAAGCCGTTTTGTAGCATTTTCCTTTAAATGTTAATGAGCTCTGCTGACCCCACCCCTCTCTTCCGAGCTGCTCTCTGAGGGGCTGTTTACTTCAGCCGCATTCATTGTGAAACTTGCTAATTAGCACATTATTAGGAAAGGTGATTTGCAAAGATTCATTAAAATCCTTACACTCACTGCCTTCTTGGAGTGACGTCACTCAGGGCGGAGCTAAGGTAAGACGCCAGTCCAGTCTGTGCTGAAAAGCTGCTGTCAATCAAACTATCGTGGGAGGGGCCTGTATGTGTGGCATCACACAGACATCTGAGATCGGCTCGATTTGAGATTTAAAAAAAAAAAACACTGTGTGGATTTTTATCATTATAGGGTGGTTGTGTACACACACTGCCAACACACATTTCAGTTCAAACAACTTGTAAAAGTGCATGTAGGCGGGTCCCGGACCCTTTACAGCGCACGCCAGAACCTCAGATCTTCCGCAGCGGTAGAATGACACTCATTAATGATATATGCAGACGACATAATGAGCCCTGTGCACACACACACACACACATCTCATTCATGCACACACACACACACACACACACACCATCACACACACTAATGCATTTCATGCTGAAATTATTACAATTACAAAACAACTCTTTAACCTCAGACTATATGATATAGTTACTTTTATACTTAGCTACAGTTATCATTACAGTTATAGTTACCATTATAGTTATCGTTCTAGTTATCATTTCAGTTATTGTCACAGCTATCATTACAGTTATCATTTAATTTATCATTATAGCCATCATTATAGCTATCATTGTATTGTAATTATTGTTGTATTTATCATTATAGTAATCATTACAGATAATGTTGTATGTATTGTAATGTTAACTGGAATGATAACTAAAACAGTCAGATATAATTCATTAAAGTTAGCATTATAGTTCTTAGTAATAATTATAGCTATAGTTATCAATATAGTTATTGTTATAGTTATTATAGTTATGGTTATAGTTATCATTACCATTAACATTACAGTTAATGATATAGTTTATTAAAGTTATTGTTATAACTATTACAGTTATAATTATAGTTATCGTTATAGTTATTATAGTTATTGTTAAGGTTATGGATATAGATATCATTACCGTTAATGTTATATGTACTGTTATATTTATCATTACAGCTAATGAAACAGTTAATGTTATTGTTTATTAAAGTTATCGTTAAAGTTATCATTATAGTTTCAATTTAGTTATCATTATAGTTCATGTTATAGTTATTGCTAGCTGTCATTACAGTTATCATTAACATTATCACTATACTTAAAGTTACTTATAGTTACTATTATTATATATAATAGAATATATATATATATATATAGGTATTGTTAAGGTTTTCTATGTCATATTGATTATTATAGTTATAGTTAACTATCTTTAGTTATTGTAATCATTATTGTTATAGATATCTACATCATTATTTTTATTATAGTCATAGTTAACTGTTGTTATAGTTCTTGTTTTAGATCTCAACATCCTCTCAAACTGTGCTCAGATTTTGTGATCGGTCAGATGTTTGATCTCTAGATCCTCAGAAAACCAGTGGTAAGAAGAACAGAACACATGCTGCATAAATGTCATTATCCAGAATAAGCCTCAGCTAATCAATGTGCGAGATGCTCGGCGAGTGTTTGCTCCTCTGACCACTATAAATATAGTCTTTTTCCCAGAGCGCTGGAAACTGATCCCTGATCTAAAACGGATCGAGGCTGACCCGAGCCGCTGCCTGATTCCCTGACCAACATCAGACCAAAACCAGACCAACATCAGACCAACATCAGACCAACATCAGACTAACATCAGACCAACACCAGACCAACATCAGACCAACATCAGACCAACATCAGACCAACACCAGACCAACATCAGACCAAAACCAGAGCAACATCAGACTAACATCAGACTAACATCAGACTAACATCAGACTAACATCAGACTAACATCAGACTAACATCAGACTAACATCAGACTAACATCAGACTAACATCAGACTAACATCAGACTAACATCAGACTAACATCAGACTAACATCAGACTAACATCAGACCAAAACCAGAGCAACATCAGACTAACATCAGACTAACATCAGACCAAAACCAGAGCAACATCAGACCAACATCAGACCAACACCAGACCAACATCAGACCAACATCAGACCAACATCAGACCAACATCAGACCAACACCAGACCAACATCAGACCAACACCAGACCAACATCAGACCAAAACCAGAGCAACATCAGACTAACATCAGACTAACATCAGACCAACATCAGACCAACATCAGACTAACATCAGACTAACATCAGACTAACATCAGACCAACATAAGGCCAACGTCAGACTAACATTAGACCAACATCAGACTAACATCAGACTAACATCAGACCAACATCAGACCAACACCAGACCAACATCAGACCAACACCAGACCAACATCAGACCAACATCAGACCAACATCAGACCAACACCAGACCAACATCAGACCAACATCAGACTAACATCAGACCACCAGACCAACATCAGACTAACATTAGACCAACATCAGACCAAAATCAGTCTAACATCAGACCAACATCAGACTAACATCAGACCAACATCAGACTAACATCAGACTAACATCAGACTAACATCAGACTAACATCAGACTAACATCAGACTAACATCAGACTAACATCAGACTAACATCAGACTAACATCAGACTAACATCAGACTAACATCAGACTAACATCAGACTAACATCAGACTAACATCAGACTAACATCAGACTAACATCAGACCAACATCAGGCCAACGTCAGACTAACATTAGACCAACATCAGACTAACATCAGATCAACATCAGACCAACATCAGACCTACATCAGACCAACATTAGACCAACATCAGACTAACATCAGACCAACATCAGACCAGCATCACACCAACATCAGACTAACATCAGAGCAACATCAGATCAAAATCAGACCAACATCAGACCAACATCAGACTAACATCAGACCAACATCATACTAACATCAGACCAACATCAGACTAACATTGCTGCTGTTGCCGGCACAACCGCACCAAACAGTGACGAGGCCCTGCCCATCAGACACAAAAATTCACGATAATGGTACATTGCGATATCTATAGAAATTATGAAAATTAAAAAAAGATATAATGCTTTTTAGTTTAGCACAGTGTCAAAGTGTTTGAAATAACTTCCTCCTGTGATCTGATTCTTATCATATATATTTTATATTATTCTGTACACTGAAAAGCTATATCAATTAGCGTTGCCTTATAAAAACACAATATCCTCATGGAAACCCCTGAGACGGCTTGAAGAACACAGGTAAACCATATATTGTTGCAATCATGTGTTAATTCTCTTCACGTTTCATCAGTCACAGCATTCTTTCTGCAATTTATTCAGCTACCTGGACCCTTGTGAGCGTATAAAAGTTTTTCCAGAACTTAGTTGAGTTTTTATAACGTCTGTCAGTTTGGCTTGTGGACTTTCTGTGCAAGGCTGCCCTCTGGTGTCCAGTATGAATGAAACAAATCACAGGTGAGAGTTTAGTGCTCCATAATGGCACTGGTGCTGGATTATGTTGTCATACAATGGTATGGGTACTATTCTTTTTTAAATATCACCAATACTGGTATATCACAACCAGCGGTGGTGCTAGGGGTGGGCTAAGAGGGCTGAAGCCCCGAATGTTTTTATTACCTCTTGTCTTGTGTGCATCAAGATTTGAGTTTCCATTCGCATTAAACTCATTTCTATTAAACCAGCACGTAAACAGCAAAATGCAGCTGCTTCAGGAATTTGTCAATTACAGTAGCCTATAATTGCATAATACCAATCTCACCATCTGTCAAAATTAGATTATTGTTACTGTATAGCAACAAATACAGATTTTTAATTATGGTATGCGCAGACTTTCAAGGACACACAAATGCATTTAAAGTGATTATTGGTTAGCATGTAGCATGGTCTGTGGCAGAGTTTACTAAGTGTCAGGGCAACACAATTCAATAAACAAGAAATCAATATTAAGAGACTTACGTTTTAGACACAATATTGGCTGTTTTTGCTCTATTTCACACAAAAAATGGTTCCAAACATGTTGTGCGTCTCTGCACACTGCAGTGTTTCGTTGCTGAATGAATTTGCGTTTTTGAACGTGTTGAATTAGAGATTCACAGACAAATCGCCCCCTATACCCTCATTCACTATTCCCTACATTAGGTCACTAATTCAGTTCACTAGAAGGAGTGAATGAAAACGAGTAGCGAATTCGGACACTGAGTGCACCGGAAGGAATGCCGCTTTTGCATAGTTTGTGCTTGCTGGCGGGCGCCATCTTCTGGCGAGATTTCATTCGGTGTGTGACTCTCACGGTGCATTATGGGCATTCTCTAGCCGTTGAGCGTGCACCAGTTGTACACTCGTTTTTACAGTGCATTGTGGGATTGAATGAGTGCACTCGAGAACGTCCACTATGGTTTCGGACACCACTAAAAATGGCTGTTCCCTCAAATAATGCCCTATTTAAGGGTATAGGGGGCGATTTCTGACACAGCCTCATTCATAAAAACAGTTTCTTACTTCATTCCTAAAAGAATCAGTCGTTTTGAACGAATCGAATGAATAAATGACTCATGAGACAGTGGCTTGCTGCCACCTACTGGTAACTTTAGTCTCATTTTTAAAAGTATACATTTTTTCTATAATTTCATATTTCCGTGTTCTAAATATTACATTTAAAAATTGTATCTCATATTATTTATGCAATTTGTAATTGCAAATTATAATTAATTATACTTGTCTCTTTAAAAAAAAAGCCTCTTAGCCAACACTCTTTAAAATAAAGGTTCTTTATTGGCATCAATGGTTCTATGAAGAACCGTGAACATCCATGGAACCTTTTAAATGCAGAAAAGGTTCTTTAGATTTTTAAAATGTTTTTCAAAATGCTTCTTTTAGGAGCTGTTCACTGAAAGGTTCTTTTTGGAACCAAAAATGGTTCTTCCATGCAAAAACACCCTTTTGGGACCTTTATTTTTAAGAGTGGCCTATTTTATTTGAAGTGTATTCTGATACAGACATTAATGACTCTGGGCTAAGCCCCGGATATCCACTAACCCTAGAACATTAAATATCAGCATTATCGTCAGTATCGGTATATTGCGACACCCCTAATCCTAATTTAAGAGTGCTCAGATCATGACAGATGAACTGCTGTCATGAGGTGTCCATCTGAAGCATCAGGATTTATCCGTGTTTGGCGTGTTTAATCCAGCCAGTGTCCAAACGCTAATTAACGACATCTGCTCCGCTTCCCCAGTCCTGTCAATCACACTAATGTTTAGCGGCGATAAAACTCCATCTGACGCGCATTTCACAAATCCAGCCATCATGACGTGGATGCTGCGTCACAAGAACCGACACAGACCAGTCCAAACCTCTCATACCACTAAACACAATGTTCATACTTTGTGTTTTTATCATTTAATACACATTGTAACAAATTATAAGTCAGTGAAAGTTGAAATGGAGCATAAAATGTGAGAAAGTCTCAGTGTTTTCAGCACCACTGGAGCCAGGGTTTGTCATAATTAAGACTAAAATATATGTTAACTGAAATAAAATATAATATAAAAAAAGTACACTTTTTTTATTTCAGCTAGGTTTCCAAGGCAAAAGTTTAATGTAGTTTAAACTTGGTTACACTTTATTTTGATAGTCCAATTTAGACATTCTACTAACTATTCATAACTTTGCAACTACATGTTAACTAGCAGTCATTAGAGTATTAATCAGACTGTCTGCTTAATATCTTCTAACACTGTATTTTGATGGGTCCACAACATACAGCACACTATGAGAATCTTTGCAAGTATGTGTCAACTTATTCTACTAACCCTAAACCTACCCTTACAGTCAAAAAACAACAAAATTACTAAAACTTTTAACTAAAATTAACATACATCGACATAGAATAATTAAGTATAAGCTATTTAATAGCTTACATTATTTACATAAAAGAGTTTTTATTTGTGACCCAAATAATCAAATAACAACAGATGCATTTTACTTTTTTTTTAAATATCAAGGTTTTAAACAAAAACTTTCCAGGTTTATACTAAGTTTGAATCTCACATTAATAAAGTCCCCTCAGACTTTTGGACCATGTTTATTATTAAAAGCCTAGCCATGACCATAACGTCTGCTAATGCTTGTTTTCTCAGTCAGTCGGTCATAGAAACAGCATATAGAAGGCCTTATTGATCCTCCAGAAGCATCTGTTCCTGCTCCTCACTCAAAAACTCCTTCATCTGGACGAGATCAGGCTGTTAAACACAGGAGAAACCGAACACATGAGCTGATCAGATCAAGCGCTCTTCTCGTCTCAGATCTGCTCAGCTTTTCACAGCAGAAGGTCAGATCGCTGACAGACCGTGTGTCTGGGTCTCAGGAGATTACGAGCGCTCGTCTGTCGCTTCAGATTAAACACTGATCAGACTTCAGCACGGCCTGTGTTCGCTGCAGATCCATCAGTGTTACTTTAGAAATGTAACAGGTTACAGATTACACGTTACTCTATCTAAGATGTAATAAATAGTGTAACTATTCCAATTACTTTATTAAAGTAACGTAACTGAAGAACTCCGTAATTGAGTTACTGGTGTGAATGCATGCGGTGGCTCTGGAAGCACATTTAGTGAGTTTGAGCTTGTTTGTGGATCTCAGAGCACATGGTGGGAACGACGGGATCTCGGCCAGAGCGTATCAGTGTCTCATCCGTCTCTCACACACACTGCTTTCAGAAGCTTGAAACCCGAGCCCTGGATCTGAGCATGAGCTTCAGTCCATGTGCAGAAGAAGCAGCAGAATCCACAACAAAACCACCGACGCACATTACACTCAACACTAACAACACGGCTTCTATAATAACTGCTTACACACATTTTCATAACTTCACACACAAATCCAAGAACTGCACACAAAATACAAAATGCCTCACATCTCTTGCAAAATGAAGCACTGCATTCAAAATATCACAAACACAAACAGCTTTTCCATAACATTAATTCCTGTTAGATTTGTGTGTGTTACATAGAGAACTGTGTGTTGTGTTTTGCAAAAAGAGTTTTATGAAATTGAAAACTGAGTCAAAGACAGAATTAGTGTCTGGTTTTGTAGATTTGGTGTGTGCTTCTGCTGTTTGAGTGTCAGCTTTCAGAAACTGTGTGACAAGGAATGCTTGTTGAAGGCCGCTGAACAAACAAACTGTACACCATAACATAAACAAGTCATAAACAAATGACCCTGCAGAGGCAAATTTATACATTTAAAACAAATTGGAGCGGTAACAATTCATTATCAGACTCAATGCGATGATGGCCCAGTTATTTCAGCATCATTAAGATACTATTACAGTTTCAGTCTAGTAAGTATTATAGCTTGATATTTATAATTACCCATTATTATTTCAAGACATTTTTGCAGCTGAGACGGTGTCAGACACACACACTCACCACAACATGTTTTGTTTTTGTGAAAAGGGTGGGTACTCTCCATAGCCTTAATGTTTTTTACTGGTACAGACCGTATATCTATTGCCCTCCACCAACCCTACACCTAAACCTACCTCTTACAGGAAACTTTGTGCTATTTCATATTTTCAATACACTCCATTCTGTGTGATTTATAAGCATTTTGAAAAGTGGGGACATGGGGGGGGGTTTAAAAAAAAAATGTCCTGAAAAGTCACCTTCGCCTTGTAATACCTGTCATAACCCTTGTCTTTATACAAGTTTATGTCCTCATTTGTCACAAAAACAAGCACACACACACACACACACACAACAACGACAACACACACTCACAACTCACCTGAGTCACACACACACACATACACCACACTCACACTCACTCACACACACACACACCACACACACAAACACACACACACTCCCACACACACACTCACACTCACACACAAACACACTCACACACACACACGCACACAAACACACTCACACACAAACACCCACACACACACAAACACACACTCACACTCACTCACACACACACACAAACAAACACTCTCTCTCTCTCACACACACACACCCACCACACACACCACACTCACTCTCACACACACCCACACACACTCACACTCACACACACACACACTCACTCGTGTCTCACACACACACACACTCACACTCACACACACACACACAACACACACTCACTCACACACACACACATCACACACACACACAACACACACATCTGTCACACACTCACAACACACACACACACACAACACAAACACAAAACATACACACAATCACAAACACACACACACACACACTCCACTCACACACACACACACTCACCTCACAAACACACAACACTCCTCACACACACTCCCACAACACACAACACACTTCCACACAACACTCACTCACACCCACACACCACACCACGCAATTCACACTCATACTCACACACACAAACACGCATACGCATACCACACACCCCACAAGCACGCACACACACAGTTCCCACACACAAACACACGCACTCTCCCACACCTCCACCAACACACTCACTCTCAACAACACAACTCGCTCCCTCACCAACTCACTCCTCTCCACACCACACTCACACTCACACACAGCCAACACACTCACTCTCAACTCACTCTCCACATACACACACAACCACTCACATCTCTCTCACACACACACTCCCACTCACACACTCCCCACACACACACCACAGGTTTTTTACATTTGTTGAACGTGGGGACTCTCCATAGCGTACGGTTTTTTATACTGTACAGACCGATATTCTATTGCCCGACAGACCAACCCTACCCCTACACTACCCCTCACAGGAACTTTGTGCTAGTTTCAAGATTTTCACTATCCCTTCCCTTCTGTTGATTTCTAAGCCTTTTGAAAAGTGGTGACATGTGTAATGTCCTGAAAAGTCCCTTCTCCTTGTAATCCCTGTCATATACCTTTGGTCATTACAAATTTATGTCCTCATTGTCACAAAACACACACACACACCCACACTCACAGACACACACACACTCACCACTCACTCACACACACACACACACACATTCACTAACACACACACACACACACAACCACAAACACACAAACACACACACCCTCACATCTCACACTCACCACACACTCACTCTCCCCTCCTCTCACCACAACACACACCACACCACACACATCACAAGTCTCACACACACACACACACAACACACACTCACACACACACACTCACATTCTCTCTCACACACACTCACACTCACTCACACCCACACACCCACACACTCACACTCACTCACACACACACACACACAAAAAAAAAAAACACACACACACACACACCCACACACACTCACACTCACTCACACACACTCACACAACACCCACCCCCCTCACACACGCACAACACACACACAACACAAACCACCAACTCACTCACACAACTCACACACACACTCACTCCCACTCACACACACACACACACCCACACACCCCAACACACACACACACACTCACACCTCACACCTCCCACTCACACTCACCCACTCAACTCACACACAAACACACACACACACACACACCAACACTCACACACCCACCCTCACTCACCCACACACTCACGCACACACACACTCACACCCACACACGTCACACACTCACACACACCTCACACACACCCTCATCACACGCACCCACCTCACCACACGCACTCACACTCATACTCCCAAAGACACACACACACACGCAATACGCATACACACACACCCACACACACACATTCACACACACACACACACACAACACACACACACACACTCTCTCCTCATCACGCACACTCACCACACATACTCCACACACACACATACTCCAAAACCTCACACTCTCACCCTCACACTCACACACACACACTAACAAACACTCACACCACTCACACACACACACACACACACAAACCACACACAACTCAATCAACATCAACTCACACTCACTCTCACACAAAACACACACACACACCATCTCAACAAACAAACAACCACACTCACACTCACTCACACACACACACAACCCACACTCACACTCACTCACACACACTCACGCACACACACAAACACACAAACACACCAACACACCCACCTCACGCGCCACACACACTCCACTCACACACACTCACACACACAGACACACACATGCACTCACACAGGCACACACACACACACTGATACACGCACACATACACACACACGCACTCACACTCACACACCCACAACAAACCCACACCTCACACACACACACAGCAACACACCTCACACACACACACACACCCACACTCACACACAAACTCGCGCACACACTCACACTCACACTCACCCATCTCACACTCCACACTGACCACACAGGCCGACACTCCAAACACACTCACCACACCACACACTCACTCACCACACCTCCCACCACCACACTCACACTCACACGCACACTCCACTCACACCTCACACACACTCCACCGCCACACACACACACACACTCACACTCATACGCAACACACACACACACACACACACACACTCACACACACACACCCACACACACACTCACACACACACACACACACACACACACACCTCTTCACTCATACACTCACACTCACACACATACTCACCCTCACACACTCAGCACTCACTCACACACCACATCTCCCACACACACCCACACACACACCCCCCCAGATGTGATAACTCAGCAGGTTATACAACCGTCCCTTCATCATGCCTCAAACACAGATACACCCCGTCTGCAGCTTGTGTTACCTTCAAAAAAACAGGGGATGCATTCATGCAGAACACACACACGCGCGCGCGGACAGACACACACACACACACAGATCGCAGCATGTGAAGCGTCTCACCTCACCTCCTCTGATCTCACGCCGCTTCTCTTCTCTTCTCCTGAGCGTCTGCTGCTGTGATCCAGTCACATTCAGAGATTCAGAGCGAGTGACAGACAGAGAGAGAGAGAGAGAGAGAGAGACGTGGGGGCTCAGTGGGAGATAGACAGAGCAGCTATCAGAGCTACATCAAATAAACACACCACACACACACACCCTCAGTGCTCAGAAGGACCCAGGATGACCTCATGAATTTCCGAGCTGAATCTAGAGAAAGAAGTTGTGGTGGCGGTGTGTGTGTGTTTGTGTGTGTGTGTGTGTGTGTTGTGTGTGTGTTTTGTGTGTGTGTTTTTGGGGGAAGTTCCCCACATTTTCTCAGTTCTATGCAAAGTTCCATTTCATCATTTGGCAAACATTATTGAAATGTTACTTTTGAATGTTCTCTGAACATTCCAAAACAAGTAGCAACATTTAAAAAACTTTAAATTAACATTTCAGAAATTTCTGGGGAAAAAACGTTCCATGAATGATGCATGAATAAATAAATGAGAACGATAGTAGAGCCCAGATAACACTGAATGAACATTCTATTAATGTTTGAGAGAGAGAACATTCACTGTGAGCTGTGTGTTTCTGTTCAGAGTAACACACACACATTGTTTCTGTTCAGAGTAACACACACACAGAGTGTTTCTGTTCAGAGTAACACACATACACACACACAGTGTTTCTGTTCAGAGTAACAAACACACAGTGTTTCTGTTCGAGAGTAACACACAACACCAGTGTTTTCTGTTCAAAGTAACACACAACACACCACACACAGCGTGTTTCTGTTCAGAGTAACACACCCCAGTGTTTCTGTTCAGATAACACACACCCCCACAAGTGTTTTTTCTGTTCAGAGTAACACACCACACACAGAACACACACAGTGTTCTGTTCAGATTACACACCACACACACACACACATTGTTTCTGTTCAGAGTAACACACACACAGTGTTTCTGTTCAAAGTAACACACACACACACACAGTGTTTCTGTTCAGAGTAACACACACACACAGCGTGTGTCGTTCAGATAACACACCACAGTGTGGCTGTTCAGAGTAAACACACACACCATTTTTCTGTTCAAGTATACACAACACATGTTTCATGTTCAGAAGTAACACACACACACACAGTGTTTCTGTGGCAGAGTAACACCCACACCAGTGTTTCCTGTCATAGTAAACACCCACACACAACCCACACAGTGTGTCTGTTCAGAGTACACACCACAACACAGTGTTTTCTGTTCAGGTAACACACACACCACACACACGGGTTTCTGTTCAGAGTAACACACATCACAGGTTCGTTCAGAGTAACACACAAACACACAGGGTTTCTGTTCAGAGTACACAACCCACACACACACATACACATGTTTCTGTTCAGAGTAACCCACACACTACCTCACATACACAATGTTTCTGTTCAGAGTAACACACACACACAGTGTTTCTGTTCAGAGTAACACACACACACAGAGTGTTTCTGTTCAGAGTAACACACACACACACACACAGTGTTTCTGTTCAGAGTAACACACACACACACACAGTGTTTCTGTACAGAGTAACACACACACACAGTGTTTCTGTTAAGAGTAACACACACACACACACACATTTTCTTCTGTTCAGAGTAACACACCCACCAGTGTTCTGTTCGGGAGTAACACACACACACACAACCACCAGTGTTCTTTCAGAGTGAACACACACACACACACACACCGTGTTTTCTCTTCAGAGTAACCCACACACCAACACACACCACACAGTTTTTTCTGTTTTCATAGAACACACACACACACAGTGTGTCTGTTCAGAGTAACACACACACACACAGTGTTTCTGTTCAGAGTAACACACACACACACATATACACAGTGTTTCTGTTCAGAGTAACACTCACACACAGTGTTTCTGTTCAGAGTAACACACACACACACATTGTTTCTGTTCAGAGTAACACACACACACACACATTGTTTCTGTTCAGAGTAACACACACACATTGTTTCTGTTCAGAGTAACACACACACACATGCACAGTGTTTCTGTTCAGAGTAACACACACAGTGTTTCTGTTCAGAGTAACACACACACACACAGTGTTTCTGTTCAGAGTAACACACACACATTGTTTCTGTTCAGAGTAACACACACACACACATATACACAGTGTTTCTGTTCAGAGTAACACACAAATACACAGTGTTTCTGTTCAGAGTAACAAACACACACACAGTTTTTCTTTCGATTAAAACACACACCCAGTGTTTCCTGTTTCATATAACACACACACGCCCAGTGTTTCTGTTTTCAGAGTTACCACCACACAACACACACAACAACACACAGTGTTTCCTGTTCAAGAGTAACACACAAACCACACACACACCACCAGGGTTTCTGTTCAGAGTAACACACCACACACACAACACACGTTGTTTTCTGCTTCAGAGTAACACCACACAGTGTTCTCGGTTCAGAGTAACACACACACACACACATTGTTTCTGTTCAGAGTAACACACACACACATGCACAGTGTTTCTGTTCAGAGTAACACTCACACACAGTGTTTCTGTTCAGAGTAACACACACACAGAGTGTTTCTGTTCAGAGTAACACACAAACACACAGTGTTTTCTGTTCAGAGAACACACACACACACACACACACCGTGTTTCTGTTCAGATGTACCACACACACACACAGTGTTTCTGTTCAGAGTAACACACACACAGTGTTTCTGTTCAGAGTAACACACACACACAGTGTTTCTGTTCAGAGTAACACACACACAGTGTTTCTGTTCAGAGTAACACACACACAATGTTTCTGTTCAGAGTAACACACACACATTGTTTCTGTTCAGAGTAACACACACACACACAGTGTTTCTGTTCAGAGTAACAAACACACACACAGTTTTCTGTTCGAGTAACACACCACCACAGTGTTTCTGTTCAATTAACACATACACAGTGTTGTCTGTTCAGAGTTAACACACACACCAAAAAAGTGTTTTCTGTTCAGAAGTAACACAACACCCCATTGTTTCTGTTCAAAGTAACACACCATACACCCTTGTTTCCTGGTTCAAAGTAACACACACACTACACACACACACACACACAGTGGTTCGTTCAGAGTAACACACACACACAGTGTCTCTGTTCAGAGTAACACACACACACACAGTGTTTCTGTTCAGAGTAACACACACACACACACAATGTTTCTGTTCAGAGTAACACACACACAGTGTTTCTGTTCAGAGTAACATACACACCGTGTTTCTGTTCAGAGTAACACACACACACACATTGTTTCTGTTCAAGTAACCACACACACACACAGTGTTTTCTGTTTCAGAGTAACCCAACACCCCTTTGTGTCTTGTTCGAGTAAAACACCCACACACACACCGTGTTTCTGTTCAGAGTAACACACACACAAACAGTGTTTCTGTTCAGAGTAACACACACACAATGTTTCTGTTCAGAGTAACACACACACAGTGTTTCTGTTCAGAGTCCCACACACACACACACATGTCTCTCTCTCACACACACACACACCACACCCACACCACACAGTTTTTTTTCTGTTCAGAGTAACACTACACCCACCCACATTGTTTCTTTTTCAGAGTAACACCCCACAGTGTTTCTGTTCAAGTAACCACACACACACAGTGTTTCTGTTCATGTAACACACACACAAGTGTTCTGTTCAGAGTAACACACACCCCACACATCACAGTGGTTCTTGTTCAGGTAACACACACCCGAGTGTTTCGTCAGAGTAACACAACACCCACACACCACACACAGACACACACAGTTTTTCTGTTCAGAGTAACACACACACACACACATTGTTTCTGTTCAGAGTAACACACACACACACACATTGTTTCTGTTCAGAGTAACACACACACAGAGTGTTTCTGTTCAGAGTAACACACATACACACACATACACAGTGTTTCCCTGTCCAGAGTAACCACACACAAGCACACACACACACCACACACAACGGTTTTCTGTTCAAGTAACACACACACACACATTCTGTTTTCTGTTCAATAACACACACACAGTGTTTCTGTTCAGAGTAACACACACACACATTGTTTCTGTTCAGAGTAACACACACACACACAATGTTTCTGTTCAGAGTAACACACACACAAACAGTGTTTCTGTTCAGAGTAACACACAAATACACAGTGTTTCTGTTCAGAGTAACAAACACACACACACACACACACATGTTTCTGTTGCAGAGTACACCAGCACACCCACCCACACACACCCACATTGTGCGTTCATATTAACACACACACCCACAGTTTTCTGTTCAGATAGCACCCCACCCAGTGTTTCTCTGTTCAGAGTAACACACACCCACCACAGTGGTTTCTGTTCGAGTAGACCCACACACACAGAGTGTTGTTTCTGTCAGAGTACACACCCCACACACAGCACACACAGTGTTTCGTTCAGAGTACTCACACACCACACACACACAACAAACAGTTGTGTCTGTTTCAGAGTAACAACACACACACACACACACATTGTTTCTGTTCAGAGTAACACACAAATACACAGTGTTTCTGTTCAGAGTAACATACACACCGTGTTTCTGTTCAGAGTAACACACACACACATTGTTTCTGTTCAGAGTAACACACACAGTGTTTCTGTTCAGAGTAACACACACACATTGTTTCTGTTCAGAGTAACACACACACATTGTTTCTGTTCAGAGTAACACACACACATTGTTTCTGTTCAGAGTAACACACACACATTGTTTCTGTTCAGAGTAACACACACACAGAGTGTTTCTGTTCAGAGTAACACACACACACACACACAGTGTTTTGTTCAGATTAACACCACAGCACACACCGTTGTTTTCGTTCGAGTAACACACACACAGTTGTCTGTTCAGAGTACCACACACACAACACACACAGTGTTTCTATTCATATATTTTTCTTGGATGCTTTTTCTAGCACAAACACAAGTGCATAACTACAACGGCGTGAATCTGCTGCTACGAGTCTCAAACACTGTTTTTCTCTTGCAAATGACAAGTTTCACGCTCTCTCTCCCTTATGCACCGCCTATCTGTGTGATAAATGGTGCAAAAGTGATTTGTGCATCTGTAGAGGCAACGGCGCGCACTGTTCAGAGAGCAGAGAATTTCAGCCAATCAGAAAAGCTCATTTGGGCGCCTGAAACACGCCCCCTAGTTTTTGCCACAACCCCGAAAAATCGCGAGCTGCGAGCATCTTTACAGCGACAAGTATCAAAAAAGGTACGTGGTTATTTTTTCTTTCTGAAATCATTTGTTATAGCTTAAATACAGCTACGTTGGTAAACAGTGTTTCTTAACGACATGCGCTATAACAGTGAATCTCAACCTTTTGGCGTACCGGACCCCCGTCCAATTCAGAACCATCCTCAAGGACCCCCCGAACAAAATTGACTCGTATCATTTGTGTCTTTGTGAGGACCAAATGCAGTCAAGTATAATTCAAGTTAGCTGACTTGTCCAGTATTTGGCCATATCATCAGCTATATTGGATTTTTCTTTCATGGGAACATGTCGTGTCAAAATATACAAAATTTATACAAAAATTCATACTTTTTACGGACCCCCTGGCCTTACGTCAAGGGCCACTAGGGGTCCACAGACCCCTGGTTGAGAAACACTGCTGCTATATCTTCTGTGGTTGGGGAAACACGCATACAATGTTCTAACTCACTTGAAAACACGTTTAAATAGTTGTCGAGACAAATCAAACATATGTGTATCAACACAAAAGCCAAAAATGTAAGTGGCTGATTTTAGAGAAAGCGGTGTGGTTAAAGTTAGCAAATATTTAAAACAACTTAAATGGTGATGTGGGTATTTTCAGCACTTAGTTTCTTCCTCAGAATAGGTTTAGATATAAATAAATTGACAGTATTTTTTTTTAATTAGGTATAAATCGTGTACAGGCTGTATTCCTATTATATAAAAGCTGATTGAGACATTGAGCTCACAAGACCAGCTGAATGAGGTAACCTGAATTATTGAATCACTTGAAATCTGATTACATTTGTAACATTTATAGTTTTTTTTTTCTTTCTTTTCAAAATTTATTTATTTGGTTCATTATAGTTTTTAGTAAAGACCTGTTTCACATTTTCGGGTTTCTCAGCAGCGGAAGTCGTCATAGCTGGGTTAACTTGAAGAGCAGTGAATGAGAGAGTACCACAAAAATATATATATTTTTTGCATTCCCATTTGTTCAAATAGCAAAAGAAAAACTCAACGATAGTGTTTTCATGACTTTCAATAAAAGGAAAAAAACTGAGAGAGACTGATAACGGCGGTCAAAAGAGAGAACAATCTTCAATTTACCGTTAAATTACCGTTAAATTTACTATCGCTGCATTAGAAACACACTCGCATTAGCATTAACGAGTTTTTTTGTAATTTTAATGCAAAGGTGATATAATACAAAGAATAGTGTTATAAATGTACATACATTAAAAAAAAAAAAATGAAAATACAAAAAACTTTGGATGATTTACGATGCTGATGACCGTTAAAAACGCGTCATCACAGTCTTGTGAAACGGGTCCATTCTGTCTCTAACGAGAGGGAAGATGCTTAAAACACAACACGACAAAGTGCTATCTCTTGTGTTCGTTTACACAACACCATTTTTAACAGAAAACTTTATGCGTTTTGGCTGTTTAATTACGTGTCAGCGGTGCTTTGCGGGTCTGAAAATGGCAACTTTTGAGAATTGGGTTTTCGAAATGCAAGTTTTGTATGAAGGTATTTTTGGTGCAAAACAACTAAGTGCTGACAGCGGAATTTGTATTTGTATAGAATAGCCACAACATTTGTGTACCAGTAAATTTGAAGTCACAGACAAAAGTTGCAAACTTGTAGATATTTTTTTCTTTCCCACAAACACAACACAACAGTTACACTTTCTTGAATCCTTCACTGCAGGTGCACAGATCCTAGTCTACGAATCACAAATCAATAAACTCGTACGCTCACAAGTTTTGCTTCTATTGCTGCTGTAAATATGGTGCAAAACACATTCACACACCTGCATCAAAAATGTGAAGTCACAGACGAATTTTGTACATCCGCAAATCAGTTTGTGAATTCTTGCAATGAGACTTGCACGCTTGTAGAATGTTTTCTTACATACATATTTTTTTCTTGGATGCTTTTTCTAGAACAAACACAAGTGCACAACTACAACGACGTGAATCTGCTGCTACGAGTCTCAAAAACTGTTTTTCGCTTGCAAATGACAAGATTCACGCTCTCTCCCTTATGCACCGCCTAGCTGTGTGATAAATGGTGCAAAAGTGATCTGTGCATCTGTAGAGGCAACGGCGCGCACTGTTCAAAGAGCAGAGAATTTCAGCCAATCAGAGACTCATTTGGGGGCGCAGCGATACTGAACACGCCCCTAGTTTTAGGAAGGAGTAGGAAGAGGGAGGTTTTTTAAAGGGTGAAAGAGGCCACAACCCCGAAAAATCGCGAGCTTCGAGCATCTTGACAGCGACAAGTATCAGAAAAGTTACGTGGCTATTTTTTCTTTCTGAAATCATTTGTTTATAGCTTAAATATAGCTAAGTTGGTAAACAGTGTTTCTTAGTTAAGTTAGCAAACCTTATTTCACGAAAGGTAAGCTAACGTTAGCCTACCTTCACTGTTAATTGTGCGATTCAATCGTCTGCGAATTAAATTACACTTCTAATATAACGATTTATTCTTGTATTCTGTTTATGCTTTACCTTATAAAAACTAAAGGTAACTAAAGGGAATTTACAGCAGCAATCTATATAGTAAATACTCTATAATATTAATAGGTGCTGTGCCAAATCACAACAAGGCGTGCTGCGCGTCGCAGGAATGCAACTGAAAAAATAAAATAAAACACACTAAAAGGTAATTAGTATCCTACAACACTGATAGTAATAATGCTAGGAACCGAAATTTCCTACTATAGATTGCCTGCTGTAAATTACCTTTAGTTTACTATAGTAGGCTATCCCAATAAAAATTACTATTCACCAAAGAAAAAAAACATGGTACCCTTGGTTTTAACTCACTCGCCTGTGAAGATGCACCCTGATCTGTCATTTTTCTATAAGGTAAGCATAACAGAATACAAGGAATAAATCGTTATAATAGACAGTGTAATTTAATACGAGACGATTGGATAGCACACTTAACAGTGCAGGTAGGCTACCGTTAGCTTACCTTTCTTGAAATAAGATTTGCTAACCTAACTAAGAAACTCTGTTTACCAACGTAGCTATATTTAAGCTGTAAACAAATTATTTCAGAAAGAAAAAATAGCCACCGTACCTTTTCTGATACTTGTCGCTGTCAAGATGCTCGCAGCTCGCGATTTTTCGGGGTTGTGGCTAAAACTAGGGGGCGTGTTTCAGGCGCCCAAATGAGCTCTTCTGATTGGCTGAAATTCTCTGCTCTCTGCACAGTGCGCGCCGTTGCCTCTACAGATGCCCAAAAATTTTTTGCCACATTTATCCACTAACACAGCTGTGTCCCGCCTTTAGAGGCTGCAGCCCACTCCTTGAGGTCGAATCCTTTGGAGGTCGCATCCTCTGTAGGATGCATATATGAAGTGTCCTCAACCTAGAATTAAATGAGACGGCCTTCGTAGGACAGGCGGAAAAGGAAACTGGAAGTATCACGTTGCTATGCCAACAAATTTAGAGCATCGTTGCGCTCTCACACTAATTAAATGAAGGAAAATTATTTCTAAATATGGAAAGTAATTTAAAAAAATTGTTTTACTTGTTTTATTTTGTTCAATTTTTGAGGAGCTGCAGCATACATACAGCAGGCATCTATTAGAGAAAAAAGGAGGAGGATATTAAAAACAAATTTTATCCGTTTTTACCGAGGCGAATTAAGTTAAGTTGTAAACACCACATCTGCGCTTGTGTGTACGTTACATCTGCCGGTGCCGGCATTTTTCAAATTAACAATGGTTGTTCACGGCGACGCAAAGAATTTTGGGTTATCTGTAGCAGCGAAGGATACTCCTCATGCATCCTCCGAATTCCTGTGTAAGAAGGTCGCATTCGAAGGTCGCATTCGGAGTGTCCTATACTTGCTTTTTCTGAATGAGACAGCCTCGATGACTTATGCAGCCTTCGAATGCGACCTCCGGAGAATGCGACCTTCGAATGCGACCTTCTTTCACAGGATTTCGGAGGATGCATGAGGTGTATCCTTCGCTGCTACAGATAACCCACAATTCTTTGCGTCACCGTGAACAACCGTTGTTAATTTGAAAAATGCCGGCGCCGGCAGATGTAACGTACACACAAGCGCAGATGTGGTGTGTACAACTTACCTTAATTCGCCTCAGTAAAAACTGATAAACTTTGTTTTTAATATCCTCCTTTTTTCTCTAATAGATGCTTGCTGTAGGTACGCTGCAGCTCCTCAAATATTGAACAAAATAAAACAAGTAAAAGCAAGTAATTTTTTTCAAATTACTTTCCAAATTTAAAAATAATTTTCCTTCATTTAAGCAGTGTGAGAGCGCAACGATGCTCTAAATGTGTTGGCATAGCAACGTGATACTTCCGGTTTCCTTTTCCGCCTGTCCTACGAAGGCCGTCTCGTTTAATTCTAGGTTGAGGACACTTCGTATATGCATCCTACAGAGGATGCGACCTCCAGAGGATTCGACCTCCGGAGGGTGCAGGCTTCTAAATGAGACACAGCTACAGTTACCGATAGCGGTGCATAAGTAGAGCGTGAACTTTTCATTTGCAAGCCGAAAAACATTGTTTGAGACTCGTAATCAGCAGATTCACGCCGTTTTAGTTTATTCGACTTGTGTTTGTGCGTAGAAAAGCATCCAAGAAAAAATATATATTTACGAAAACAATTCTACAATCGTGCACATCTCTTGCAAGAATCACCAACGTGATTTGCGGATGTACAAAAATTCGTCTTTGACTTCACATTTTTGATGCAGGTGTGTGAATGTGTTTTGCACCATATTCACTGCATCAATAGTAGCAAAACTTGTGAGCGTACGTGTTTCTTGATTTGTGATTCGTAGACTAGGGTTTGTGCACCTGCAGTGAAGGATTCAATAACGTGTAACTGTTGTGTTGTGTTTGTGGGAGAAAAAAATATCTACAAGTTTGCATCTTTTGTCTGTGACTTCAGATTTACTGATACACATGTGTGGCTATTCTCTACAACTACAAATTCCGCTGTCACGGTCACTCAGTTGTTTTGCACCAAAAATACCTTCATATTTTTGTCCTAACGCTAGCATTATTTGTTATGTGTAACTACGAAACTTGAATTTTTTGAAAAGTGTGACTCACGCGCGACTATGCAAGCTTTTTCTTGCCGTAAAAATGGGCGCGGCATTTTGTAAATTCTATGGGTCTAGCTTCCTGTCTCA
The DNA here is from genome assembly GCA_018155175.1 of Sinocyclocheilus anophthalmus. Lineage (NCBI taxonomy): Eukaryota > Metazoa > Chordata > Actinopteri > Cypriniformes > Cyprinidae > Sinocyclocheilus > Sinocyclocheilus anophthalmus. Next base: position 28,993 of record JADLZN010008940.1, read on the forward strand.
TCCGCGTCCAGCTATTTTTAGCTGTACAAAACAGTTCGTTTTGCTGCTTGATTTTGAAAATTGGTGTCTTACCATATTATTTTAATGGATTATCTTAATTACGAACACACTGGTTTGTAGTTCAAACAGTTTTACAGTTTACTGCACATTGTAATTCTTCTCGTTATTTACCTACAACGCACTTCAACCATAAGTAGTCGCCCATATGCTAATGCTTGCGTTTCAATTCCTCCTGACGTTTCGTACTACGAGTTTGACAATCGAATTACGACCGTCAATCAGTGTAGGTCGTCACAATATGGCGGTTTACCTTCTTTTAATAAAGTACAAATAAAATAAATCGGGTCGTTACTCTGCTTATAGAAAAATGAAGAGCAAAGGACTTGCATCAGGTGTGTTTTTTACTTGGATTTCATTAACTAGCTGCGTAACAAGAACATGACCAATTTAAGTTATAGCTCAACTATCATTTAAAAAAGTTAATTTCAACAATACAGATGCTGCATCCATTGTGGCTGACATGTTTTCTCACTGACACACCCCCAACTCGAAATCTCGGGGCTTAAAGAAAATGTAGAATTTCCCACTCGTATAACGACTTTGTGGTGGCATTCATGTGCATTCAACTCGTAAATACGATCCATCCGACATGACTTGAACGCACCATTACTCCGCGTTGAAGAAAAGGTAGATAGGTATAGGGCCCGACGCCCTAGTGTGTTCTTTACAAAATGACATCGCCAGCTACTGGCCTGGCATGAATAATACAGCATTTTAAGGCCTGCATACACTACACGCTTTTTAAAATCTGAACAGGTTTTTAAAACACTAAGCATCATACTTACCGACTTTGTAAATAGTCACAGAGGAAAACTGGGCATCATACACTAAATGACTGAGGATCACACACTACTAGACTTTCAAGTTGTTTTGATCACAACAAACTCATGCAGAAACGTGCGCCTTGTTGCTAGAAGATGCATGACAAATTAAAACAATGTGTTCTAAAATCAGTTCAAAATATCAAACATGTTTGATATCCTCCTAATGTCTGGAATCAGAGTCAGAAGCTAAAGCATCAGAGTCTGTGACCTTCACACTAACGTTACGTGATTCCCAGACTGTAAACCAGCGGGAAATTGGGGCAAAAATCACATAGTGTATTCCAGGCTTTAGTCGTTTTCAGGGGTTTAAGTGAGCGCCGATTGTTTTGATAGCATTGTCGTTTGTACACAAAACAATTTAAAAATCGCAAGGAAAGACCTTTCCATATTTAGTACATTGATTCTCAGCTGATCACATCTACCAATAGGAATACGACACCTATCACGGCATACCTATATAAGCTGTATTCAGTATTATACAGCAGCTTTTCAGCTTGCTTATGAGCACTTACCCCCCTCCATCCCCACCGCCTCCTTTCGCCACATCAGGACTTGGCTTTCGATCTTCCTGGCAATCAGACGCCTTATCGTTGATAAAAGAATTACCTTAAATATCATTAGTAGATCATTAATGAATATCTTCTTGGTTCTTGTGTTCGGTAACCGCTAGGTTTTATTAGTGCTGCTCTCCCTGCTCTTCCATGACAGCTGCATGGATTGCATGAGTTTTTTGCCCGAACATAACCTCCCGCCAAACCAAACTTGCTAGTATCTATCATTTGGACGGTAGTGCTCCTGACATAAGTAGCATTATAACAGAATTTCAATGTACTGTAATGTAAAGTGCTGCTCTTACCCCACATACGCTCGACCTTTCCTATTTAGTACTTGTGGTTCATTCTCAAGCTCACATTTTAAGGTTCTTCGTTTCTAGTCAGTAATGTTTTTCCATGTTGTTTTTGGTTGGACCCGATCTCTGCCGAATACACGCCACTTCCTAAGTAGGCTCAGACAGTATGTATCAGTATGTAAGTAGAAGTGACTAGTGTGACTGGATTCATCCAGTAGTTCCATACAACAAGTAGACAGACACTACTACATAGAAGCGGGGTGTGAACGTCAGTCCTGAGGCCGCAGCCCTTCAGAGTTTTGCTTCAACCCTAATCAATCACACCTGAACAAGCTAATCAATGTCTGAAGGGTTACTAGAAAGCTACTGGCAGGTGAGTTTTAATTAGGGTTGGTGCTGTACTCTGCAGGGCTGCGGCTCTCCAGGACGGAGTTCGCCACCCCGACATAGAGCATACTGTTTTTCACGAAAGAATGCGATTTTGGTAAGCGAGCTGCTCTCTCACCCTGTTTTCCAATATTCCACCTTCACAATTATTTCTTGAGCCTTTTAAATCTGAAGCATTAAATATGAGGTTGCACTCATTATTTACTTATAACTTATTATTGCCTTGGATAAAGTCATATGTAAGACTTTATAAAGGATACTTTCAAGGCTCTACCCTTGCCCAGACCAGAAGATGAGCAAAATTAAGTATTGACATAAAACAAAATGAAATGGATATAGCACTAAAACTTTTTATTTCAATCAAGCCAAATCAGACAGTGGAAGTTCATACAAGCATCTACTTTTTACCTAGCAAATGACTCTCTCTCTCTCAAAAAAAGTGCTCTCAAAACATACGTATATATGCTTTAGACAAACAAATCTAAGCAGCAGAACCCTGAGAAGTCCATGGACACTGGAGCATGAAATGATTAGAAACCACAGACCTAGTACAAATATCAAATCAATAAATGTAAATTACATACATTCAAATTCAATATATATACAGATTCCATATTTATTCCAAATTTAAATTTTGCAATGAAAAAAAATGACAAGCTGGTTGCTTTAAAACTTGAACAGAGTAAAAAAAATACATCACACACAATTACAGAAACACATTGGGGGCAGTACCTATACATTAGGACATATGCATCACATAATGAAGGAGCGACTGAAATAAATGGACTGCCGTGCATGGCTGATGAATCAGGTCAGGAGCAACACAACACCTCTCTTGAGCTCTGAGTGAACAATGCTCGTGCACCGGGCTTCTCGTGGGGTTTTGTCACCGGAGGTCAGATTTCACTGCTAAATATGTGTCAAAAGGATATTTAATACCTGAGAGAAAGAGCCAGGTGGATTCCCACTGGGGTTAAAATCACTCATTACATAAATCAGATTCAGATCAGATCCACAGCAGCCATCACACTCCAGTGTTTTCTGCATATAAAATATTGTAGTTGTGCCATATTAGGTTTCAAAAAGTAAAGTCGAGGCAGTTGCTAGGGGTTTTAAGAATGGTTCAAATATGGTTAGTTCACCCAAAAAGTCAAATTCTGTCATCATTTACATCATTTATTGTATCGTACGTGCTACCTGAAAAACATAAATGGTCATTTCATTTTGTATCTTTGGTTTTATTAACTTGTTTCCTATTGTCTTGTCAAGCCTTCGTGGTTCCTTATTTTTTACACAAACATAAATAAGCAACAAATAACTAACTGGTGATATATGTTATAGAGTTTATTGATCAATACAAAGAGTTTGGTCACCATCCTGTGTTTTCTAAACCTGTATGACTTTATTTGCAATGCAGATGTTTTGAAGAATGTTAATGCTGCTCTTTTACATACAATGAAAGCATATGGTGAACAGGGCTGTCAAAAAGGCAGCATAACGGTCTTCTTCCACACAGGCACTACCACATATTCAGGAGCTTTTGGATCTGTGGCAGAGGGATTAGCTATTAATTTCTTCACCCTCAGTAAAAACGTACATTTGGGGGCTTGTGTCTGTCACGAAAAAAGGTAACTGCAACATTTATTGCAGTATTATTTTTATATTCATATTTTAGACTTTTTTTTATCAGAATTGCAAGTTATTACTATATATATATATAGCACATCTTTTTTAAACCTTAAATTCAACCATAATAAAATAATAATGAATTGTGTTATTTATATAGCCTTTTCTAGGCCCTCAAAGTGCTTACATTGTGAGGAGATCGCCTCATCTCTTTTTCGAAAGACATCCTGGGATTTTTAATGACCACAGAGTGTCAGGACCTCGGTTTAACATCTCATCTGAAAGGCGGTGCTTTTTGACAGTATAGTGTCCTCGTCACTATACTGGGGCGTTAGGACCGATGCAGACCACAGGGTGAGCACCCCCTACTGTCCTCACTAGCACCTCTTCCAGCAGCAACACAGCGTTCCCAGGAGTCTCCCACCCAGCTACTGACCAGCTCATCCCTCTTATCTCAGTGGCACCAGGTGTGGAGCTGCGGTATAGCTGCTGGTACCACATAACAACATAACAAATAATAATAAATCCAAGACGTAAAAACAATCTGCTCCCCTTTCTTGCAGCGCTGCAATTTTAAATTTATGTTCTTTTAATTTAGCTACAAGGTCATGCTGTGACGTATAGATCTTCAGTTGGTCACACCAAATTTGAACTTTGGAACTCTGGAAATGTGAAAAAACTTCACATGATGAGCTTTTGTTTCTGCTCTTTCTTGTTCTCATGCATATGAATGGAAGTCAATGGAAAAAAAAGTATAGTGTGACCGGCGGACCTTTACTCGCAAACAACAATTACTGTTCATCAGCAAGTTGAGAATTAGACCCATTGTAAACCTAAATGTACTCAAATTAATTTCAAAGTGTACTATCCGAGTAGTAATAGCAGAAGTTTGTTGTCGTAATGATGACAGTAGCACACACAAAAATAGTTGTTGTTCTGTGCTCCGACAGTTAGCATTCACCATTATGCATACCACTGCCCGGCACACCTGTCAAACGGTCCCATGGCACGGTTCAGTGAATGGCATGCGGGCACAGTACAAACAATCACACTATTCAAACGATCACACTTTAGTCGACTAATAGAACCATTATATGTCCCTCATTGTTCCGCCTCTTACATTTCTGCATCTTGGTAACCAATAGTGCCTATGCAATATACCAGCCTTTTATTACCTACTATTACAATCATGGCTGCTCGTTAAGATTTTTGCAATAGTAAAGCAACCAAACTAGAAGCACGAACGCTGTACCTTCTTGCCCCACTTATAATGAAAATAAGACATAGTTACAATTAAATGAAAATTATCATTCTAAATTAGCTGAGTGCCAGCAACAGGCCATTTTAGGAATTTGGTCTTTAAGTTGATTTGGAGTCCGCTTGAGTACCCCCTAACTGATCACAGAGTTACGACTGGTTTTACACTAAAATCTTTTTGAAATGGGACCCTGGAACACAAAACCAGTCATGAGGGTAAATTTTTCGCAATTGAGATTTATACATCATCTGAAGCATTTATTGACTAAATAGCTTCCAGTGATGTATGGTTTGGTTAGATAACACTATTTGGCCGGAGATACCTTTTGAATATCTGGAATCTGAGTGTGCCAAAATCGCTTTAAAGTTGTCCAAACTGAAGTTCTTGGCAGTGTATATTAATATCCAACATTAGTTTATTTATCAGAGCTAAATTTATAAAATACCTTCATGGAACATGATCTTTACTTGATATCCTAATGATTTTTTTGACATAAAATAAAAATCTATAATTTTGAATTATTCAATGTATTTTTGACTATTGCTACAAATACACCCCAGCGACTTACCGTCTTAGACCCCAAACATTTCAAAAATTTTTTTTTTCATGTAGTGGACATAAAAACAAGTAAAAAAAAATCATAATAATAATAAATTTAATTCCATAATCATATGCTACTCCTAGGTGGATAGGACATCGGGACTCAAATTTCTTTTAAAAAAAACGACATGAATGCTCCTGCATAGGCCCAAACACACTACTTTTTAAAATCACCAATCCTTTTAGTTTTCAGATTTTCATTTTTTTTAAACCCAACCTTTGTATAAGATATCTCACTATGATCAACAGATATTTGATATACCTATTTTTTCTTCACGCCAATGTGTGTAAAATCCTTAACATTTTCTTGTTTTAGATATAATCTCTATAACTACACTCTTTGTATATTAATGTATTTTTGGCAACTCTGTAATGAAAGAAGTAGTGTAATAATGGGAGTAATAATTGACCAGATTTTCATAATAATATATAATATTCCATAGAATATAGAAATATAATTTCTTTCCCTGTTAATTTGTTATGTCTCCCAAAATGCTAATAAACATACTTTTACTCCCAGTATCCTCATATGAGGACATGTATGAAATAAACCTCCGGTTTCGAAACAGAAAGTCATATTTTGATATAAAAACCCCATAACATTTTCCTGAGATGACAAACAATTTGAAAATTAATCAAATTTAAATTATAATTACAAAATATTACCATATTTCCATAAGAGTGTCACTAAATTAATATCAGACATTTTTGAAGACCAGG
>JADLZN010008941.1:0-83797 GCA_018155175.1 Sinocyclocheilus anophthalmus
ACAGCGAGAATCAAAGTTACGCTTCTTTCTTTGCGGGAAAATTTGGGCGGCGTTATGCAAATCTTGCCACACAGTGACATAGACATGTGGGGACGTGTTAGAACGAGACGTTTTAGGGGGACGTGGCAGAGTCTTAACTTTGATGAAGAATATTTCTTTGGTTTTGAGACTTTAGTCTTTGCAACTTTACAGATCTTCTTTATGCACCAAGAGCTTGTAACACCCCAAAGAGAAAAGGAAAATTGAAATCGCATCATGTGACCCCTTTAACAATTCTGAGAAATCATTATCTGTAACTTCCAGCAGGGGGAGCAAGAGGTCGGTTCAGTCCATGCCGGAAAGTCTTTCAGTGTGCAGAAAAAGTATTCTGACAGCCTAGGGACCCCGCCGAAGAAAACTACAAAGCTATTCTCACAAAACATACAAGCCAAACAGATGACTTGTACAATGCGTAACTGCAGTCAGTGCCAGAGCAGAAATAGCAATCACAAGCTCCTGTCAGAGGCTTCATTAGGCTACACTCTCTTGGATGCCATCTGGGCGGACACACAACGCCTCAGTCCCTGCTGCTGCCGCCCATATGGGCTCCTGACCGATCATATGCTACAACTACACTCCACTCACAAGACTGCAGCTAAAACTGGGAGGGAAACTATAGGGCTAGTGTGATTTGTAGACGGTTTTTGCCTTTAAAAATGTACCTTTTCAGACTTGAAGGTTTGGTTTTACTACTTTATAAAGTAATGTAAAACTGTACCATTTTACTAAATACTCCATTTCTACGTGACCTTGGATTTATTCCTCAATCTATGAGGCTGGACAGTGTTTCAGGGGTTAATCTAGGGTGACGTAATATGTCATTTATGGAAAGAGAGGACATGAGAATTCCCCTTACCACTTATCTTCCTCTGTGGCCTGTGACGTCAATCTGAAACAAAACATAAGTTGCGATTTACTGAAGTGTGAGAGACACACACAACTTCCAGTGTGTTTTACTTCTCATTTGAAAAGTGTAATATGTAAATATTATTTACCCATTTTGGTTTAAACCCAAAGATGTTACCATAATTAGTTTAAACTCAATGCTATCATATTAATCTAGGCTTCCTTCTTAGGATCACTATTGTTGACGGTACGTACAAAGATGGGAAATCGGCTGTTGGTGATGGTAAACCTTATAACTAGGGATGCACCGATACCAACTTTTCCAGTACGTGTGTTCCTCTTTTTTTTGGCCAGGGCCGTCTTTTATCTTCGGGTGTACTTGCGATACAGAGTACCGATACCAATATTTTCATTGCATTTGTAAATTTTTTAAATATTGGGTACAGAAACCAAAAGGGTATGTATAATGTTAGTTGGTTAACTTAATTTATCAAATAGATAGTCAAACCAAAATTTATTCAGACACCTTCAGAATTTCTCACATTATCACAGTTTATTCGCTATAGTTTAGAAAAATAAAATATGACAAAAACTTGACAAGAGAGTTAAACTGTGTCAAAACAAATTCAGCTTGATAATGTTAGATAAAACTTGATAGAAAGGTATGTAATGGATTACAATAAACCAAAAATTATTCATACAGCTGTCAATATTTACACAACTATCAATACTTAGTCGGGCGACCCTTAGCCTTAATGACAGCCTGTAGTCTCCTGGGCATGCTGTCACCCAGCTTCATGCAAACCTGAACTTTTTTTTTTTTTTCCCAGACTCGGTCTGAATAATTTGTAGACCCAAATGTGTATCATTTTTCCTGGTATAGTCCACTGTATGAAGAATTTTTGGGTATAATTCATCACAGTTTACTTTATTTTGCTATCCTCACTTTCATAAATGAACTATAGTGTCCTGCACCCCCTAGTAAAAAAAAAAAAAAATTATATCTGGGACAATTTTGTTTGAAGAAATAAATCCTTCTGTTATTTTCACACTTAATTATGCCCATTAAAATGTATATTACAAGTTTTTGTTACTTTCACTGTTATTTTTTTTTTGCTCTATGGTACATCATCTATAATATAATAGCATTAGAGCTGCTCCATTGCAGCGGCTCAGTACTGTAATCACACGCTTTGCTGTAATGCAGGGAACCACTCGTTATAAATCTCCTAACTGTGATATTTTCAGAAATAGAAGTCGCGTTTTTTCTTCTGAAACGTGCAGCGATTTATTTTCTAAAGCCACTCATATAATGCAGAAACACTAAAGCAAGCAAAACACGTGCAACGTGCACACGTATTTGTACTGATACAGAAATGAGAGGGACAAGTACAGGACAGCCTAGCGCATTTCACACAGGCTACCAGATTCACTTTCGCCAGAAAGTCGTGAATGCCTAAGGTTAAAAATAAATGACGTTTATAGTGAATGCCCCTACAAATTGTCTTATATTTACGATTTAATTTGAATCCAAATGATGCGTGTGTTAAGTGAGCGAACATCAAAGATCACACAAAAGAACTGCGCGCGCTCTCTCTCTCTCTCTCTACCATTAAATAACTTGTGCATTGTTTTACTTACTTTTGACATATCCGACCGAACTACAAACTTTCCAGTGATGTCTTTGAGAAAAAGGGATATTCACTCAACAAGCCCCCAGCTATAATCAGCTATACAGGCATTAATACTGAATTTTTTATATTAATTGCATACATATACTTTAGTAGAAATCTGAATCCCTAATAACTCCATTAGGCTGTCTATTGGCTGTGTTTCTTTGTCTGAATATGGCCACTTATCACATGCGGTGTATCGGGTTTGGTATTGGGGCATGTTAACGAGTCCGAGTACAGGAGCTCCGTCGCGTGGCCCGTACCGATACGGATACCTACATATTAACCAAACTCTTTAAAACTAATGTAATATTCTGTAATATCAATAATTTGAGTCCAAAATCCAACACATTATCCTCTGAGGAAGTGAACACACAGTATAGAAAAAGTAAGATTCTCTTGGTTCCCACTTATTTCATTTTTGTTATATCATAAGTGGAACTTTTTCTTGTATTGAAAAAAGGTATGATAGTACTTTACACCGCGTATATTGCATTCATTGCAAACTGTGTATGCTGTCCAGCAGTAACTTTATGAAGGCCCTGCAAACGTTAGGAGTGCACCAGTTTACCTTTCTGAAGGTATATGTAATTCTGATCAGTTTACATACTGGGTCCTGCGAATAATTGTAATGCACCTTAAAAAACATATTCAGTTATATAAAGAAGAGGACAATGAAACAGCGCCCTGTGGGACACCCAGTGTGTTAAAGAGTATTGAAAGATTTAAAGTTCATTGACAGCAATTAGTTTTCTCAATCAGGTGAGAAGCTAGATCTGTTCTAACATCGATCTTGTAGGTACGCTTCTTCTGTGTAGTTACTAAATACAAAGGAATACCATTTATGATCTAAGATTTTTTGTTAGGATGTATTTTTAATAATTCTAAAACTTTTATAGGCTTTGTAAACTTACACTCAAAGGGTTAAATAAAATAACTATAGCAGTTATGGGAGGTGTTTACGTGTGGCGGGCACCAACTGCTATAACGAGAGAACAAATAGATAAAAAAGAGGAGGGCAAGAAAAGAAACTATCCAGGGGTCTCTACGCTTACTTTTCTTTTTAGGAGGACTTGTGCTCCAAATTAAAAAAAATTAGGAGCACAGTCAAAAAATTCAGGAGCACCTTCTGATCAATATTACGAGTGATATTACAGGGTTTTGATTTAGAGGGCTTTTTTAAACCTTGGTAATGGCATTTGATTCCTCTAACTTTATTAAAAGTGTCATCTTTTATGTCAAATTTAAAAAAATTATATTTAAGCTTTTTAAAATTTCTAATTAAAACAATAGAATAAGAAGAATAAGTACTGATCAAATGAACTTAACTATTAAAAGTATTTGGCACTACAAAGGTGGCAACGAACGAACAAAAGTGGCAGGAGTATATTTACAGGACCATTTAATGAGGCTTAGACGTGGCCATGAGGTGCATTAAGATACATAAATTCATGTTGAATGATTGTGTTAAATATAAACAGTTTGAATATTAGCAATATTAAATGATTTAATTCACGATGCATGCAGACCAAAGCAAGGTACAACGGGTCGTTATAAAAAAAGGTAAGGGAACTCATGTGGGCTCAATAGATTAGTTAAAAAAGCATGTTAATTTCAAAACGAAACGATGGCGTTTGACTTGAGAGGCCCACAGCGGCTCAGCTGTGACTATCTGACTACAACACTATCTGACTTGCTCTATTAGTCAAACGAAATGGTTTCAAACCATGCCCGGTCACTTAATATTAAGTCTGAACGTTGTAAAATAATCAGTAAAAAGCGTCACATAGTATGCTAATCTCACAAATGTTCCGTTATAATCAATAAAGCTCTCTAAACTGCACAATGAATATCTTATTTTACACTTTTTACTACACAACTTTACACATTATTTTGCACTTTGTTATAATGAAAGGATTCGTGAGCTTGCATAACTGAGCACTGAACTAAACTCTGGTGTTTTGAGCAGTGAGTGGATTCTGATTAACATTGCGTTCAAAGAATCAAGAGATATGTCTGTGATGCATTACTCAATGTTGCAAAAACACGTTGCAAGTGGAAACCTTTGAAACTCCCTTGAGCGCAAACACAAATATGCTGATCAGGTCAATTGCACTGGTGCACCTAAATATTTTTTCATAGCTGCACGCAGTAGTTAGGTTTCAGTTGTAAATGCGACTGAAATGGTCGCACTGTAGTGCCCTGCTATCAAGAGAACAAGTGGCATCATCTACAGGTATATTCACATACATTTATGTCAGAATGGCCATGTGCACTTACAGTACATCTTCTATCTTAGACATGATGTGCTCTGCACAGGATCGCTCTTTTTCCAGAGCCACACGGTCTCTCATTCTCTCTGTATCCAGACGGGCTAGCTCCGCTTCAGCCAGGGTCAAACCCATACTGCGCTTGTGCCTGAGACATACAGATAACACATGGGTGAACATACTGGAGAAAGTGGATTTGACGGACACTTGTGCTGGTACATTGGAGCTGTAGAGTGTGTGTGGAGGGTTTTATCTGATTTTGTGTGTGTATTAGATAAGTGCATCTCACCTGAAGTCTTCTAGGTTCTTCTGGATGTCAGGTAGAAGTGTGTCCTGCAGCTGCTGCACATACTGTCGGTGGATGTCCTCCGAGATGGGCTCCGGCCTCTTCCGTTCTGCATTAATTGAGTGTGCAGTCCGTTCTACGGTCACACAAATATTTATAAAAGTCATGCAAAGTTCCGCTATAGTGTCACTAAAATGAGATGGGTGTCTTTAAAAGAATATAGATGCACCGTATATATTTTTTATATATATTCTTATTATATATATATATATTATAATTATTTCATATATATATATATAGTGTTAATCAGACGTTTTTCCAATTTACCAACAAATCAGTAAATATCAGCCAATACAGATTATTTTAAAAGTAAAAAACAAAATATCAGATGGTTAAAATGGTTTAATCAGCTGATATTTAGTTGTTTTCATTTTAAATAATAGCCCTAGGATTTAGAAGTTTCAACTTACCCAGGTCAGCGATGATGGATTCGGGCACTGTTACTTTCAAGCTCTGTTTAAAAACAAAATACAACTCTTAAACAGAGACCACAACATCTATGACAAGCTAAACAAGCTAAGACTGTTTTTAAGCTCCTCACAGCTGTTTTGTCTATGAAGAAGGTATCCATGAGGATTCGCCGTGTCTCTTTGGAGCTGGTCTGTTTGTAAAGTTCAGCATAGAGGTAGCACAGCTGCAGAGTGAGAAGGGAAACGAGTGATGTGACTCATCTGGTCTGAGACCCAACCATAAGCATGCAAGGGAGATTCATGGAACATGGAAAGTAATTTATAAACATTTTGTTAGATGCCTGGAAATTCCAGGTTCGTGGGTAATCGATCTTACAAGTGGCGCAGGGTCAAACTGAGAGACAACGTGATGGATGAAAGCTGCCAGGTGAGCAGGCCGAGATTTCAGGAGGTCTACGCTCTGAAAACAGCTACACTGGCCATTCATCTAGAGACAGAGAAAGTTAATTTACAAGTACACATTAACATACTATTCAACTTTATGATTTAATGCTAAACTTAAATGCAGGCTTGTGAATGTAAATGTGTAAAAGCTTTTGCTATTTTCCAGGAATAAACGATGAGCTCTGTTCCAAATACTGGTGAGCTTCCTTATCAACTGTCTACCTAGGCAGCTACCTTCTAAAATGAAATCAAATGTAGAGTCGCCAGAGGCGGACAAAGTACTCAACTCAATTACTTGAGTGAAAGTACAGATACTACTGGTCAAACATTACTCCATTACAAGTAAAAGTTGTAAAGACAGATTTTATTAAGTAAAAAGTACCAGAAGTACGGGCTTTTAAAATACTTAAGTACTAAAAGTAAAATTTCCTTTTTATGTCTCTGCCGGATTTATTGTTGTACGTGGTATTTGCCAATACCTCTGATAGCAAATACAATACAAGACACTACGGATACAAGGACTAGCTTGCAGTATCTTTGGAATAAAGAGCTTTTAAAATGTTAAAAACCTATGGGGAAAAAAATTAACACCCCTACCCACCCCCACAAAGCAGGATGGTAGTGATCTCACACAGCTCTGACATTGTGTGCACACATCTATGTGTAGCCATTAAATCACATTTGAACAGAGTGGACAGTGAAAATCCTGTAAATACAGACTGATAAGAAAAAAAAAAAAATCAAACATGCTTTAAAACACAGCAACACAACTGTAGATGTATAACTCTACAATAGCAACACTGCTTTAACAAAAAAGCAAAAAAGCAAGACTTATTTGACATCAAAACAAAAATTTAAAAAATGCTGTCTAATCGCTCTCGTGGTACTTTGATGTCACACACATAATGGTCTGTGCAGTGCTGCTTCAGTCAATCACCTTTTGTGTTTTATTAGGAGATGTACAACAGTTCTTCTGTGGCTTTATATATAGGTAATATTTTCACGTACACAATTTAGCAAAATCAGAAAATATTGTGTCTAATATATACCACAATATTAACTTATTATTATTGAATTGTAAATAAATATCACATTCACTACTGGTCAGTGTTAAAAAAAAATGCTGGGAAATCACTTCAAGTAACCCTACAAGAGTGATTACTGATCAACTGTCTGAAAAAAAAGAAAGTCACGTTATAGAGAAGAAAAAAAATCACCCACTGACTTTCAAAGCTACTACATAGTAATGATTTTCTACTTCGAGGACCTTGATAGAATTGTAGTGGAGTGAAAAGTACAATATTGGTCTTTCAAATGTAGTGAAGTTAAAGTCATAAATTCACAGAAAAAGTAATACTCAAGTAAAAGTACGAAAGAATACTCAAAAACAAGTGTACTCAAGTAAATGTAATTATGTATCTGTCCGCCTCTGGTTATACTAATAAATCAATTAAAACAATGGAAAACCCATTTAAGATAACATGTAGAAAGAAAAAAAAAAGCATCTTAAGCATGCAGAACAACATAAGTGGACTGAGGGACGGATGAATTGTGCTTGGAACGATTTATAGTAATATGTGACATCCGTAATCGGTAATTGCGAGGTGGGAAAGGTGGTTACTTGTGGAGCCGCTGCTGTTAAATGCTGCAGTTGCTTTAAAGTAATCTATGTAAAGTACCATAGAATAAACCAGTGACATGACTTAAGTGACTGGGAAGAGATGAGTGCAAATTGACGTGTACCACATACCACACGCGCATGAAAACGTAAGCTTTCTTAACTGCTGTTTTCTCACTGCCATCAGTTTTGTTTATTTTCTTATTGAGAGGAAAGCCTTCAGCACGTATTACAAATTCATCTAAACCCTGCTCTCAGCAGCACAGGCAGTGCTGGGAGGTTTGCTTGCAGTATACCACTGCTCAGATATTTCAAACTTTTTTACACCCCTAAGCAAAGCACAAAAAAGAACTTTGTTGTGAGTATATCAGGGCCTTAGGTAGGCAGCTCACTAGTGTTTGAAGTAGAGCCTGTGAGTCTAAAAATTAAGAGGAAGAAATAAACGTACAGACTACAACCAAGCCACGGTCACCCCTACCTGTTCCTGCTCTGTGTCAAAGTCTTCATCCTCAGCACCAATGATGTGTGCTACCGGACGAGAGGAGGGGCTCCCCACACTCGACTGAGAATCCTAAATGAGAAACATTCAGATTATGCACAGCACAGAAACTACAAATGAAGGCATGAGGTCAAAGAGGTCACTCACAAGGTCAGGTGTGTCTTCAGCGTCTGGTGAAGGACAGGAGTTGAGGCTGTCTCTGGGTGTGGTCTTTGGGCTGTGGCAGGGGGTCTCTCTTTGGCATGGGCTCTCTGGGACAGGACTGGGAGTGACCTGCATGGATCAGTTGACACCAAATGTCAATTACACAGAGGAATCACAAATCAGCATCCAAGCAAATGTGTGAAATGTGGAAGGTGAGGTTGATGGGGAGCAGCTGCTCAGGAGGTGTACTGACAGGGGTTGTGGTATTGTTGGTCCATGGTGGCACCATTCCAGCATCGCCCTGCCAGGAAGGGGGCCGATCCAAATCTCCCCCTCCATCCTCCTGCTCTCCTTCTCGTGGCCTTGGAGATAAGGAGCCATCCTACAACAAACATAAACAAACATTTATTAGGACTGTCATGACATCATGATATATTGCCAGAACGTGAAGTGTAATTTCTATACCACCTGTGGTGCTTGAACAGAATCATAAAAAAATTACTGATACTGAAGCCCACAGAGGTCAGGCATTATTATTTTCCTGCCTAGTTTTGATGATGATGTAACAAGCAGAAACTTCATGCAACTTTCCTAAAAACAGAAAAAAAGGAGAAAACTACTGTATGTTTATGAACATTGGCATTTGGTGTCACCAATCTCTAAAAAGGTGTCTTTTTTATTTTAACTAGATTTTTTTGTCTTAAGCCATGACAGCGATGCAATGAGTGACAGGGGATTCTATGTTTGAATGGTTTGACTGGTAGCCATGTGGGCAGCCAACGTGGTGGACAATCAGTACGATTGTATTTGTTATTAATAGGTTTCTCTTTTGCAATTGATTATGTACTTGCAGAGAGAGAGCCCACCCACATGCTCCTCTGATTGGCTGTGATTTGTAATTCATTTTGTTGCGTATTGTAGATATTTTGCTTCAAGTGTGGACAAATTGCTTGTCTTTGGAATTTATTCGTAATAGTGTGTAGGACACGGTGTTTGTAGACGGATACAGTGTTATTTTAGTATTATTGATATACTACTGTAGTTTTTGTTAATATTTTAAATTAGCTTTATTTTCATTTTTCATTTTAATTTTAGTTGAAGTTTTTAGTAATTTTGTTGTGTTTTTGTATTTTTTCATATTTCCATATAGCTTTTTATAACATTTTAGTTTATTTTAGTACTTTAGTTTTAGTTATTATAGTACTTCAACTTAAGAAATGCTGCCTTGGAAACTAGCTGACTACTAAATAAATTAAATTAGTTCAGCTAGTAATTTAATTTAATATAAAAGATAATGATTTAGCATGAACAAACTCAATAAGATTTCCTTTAGTTTCAATTTTTACATCACATTTCGGAACTGAGAATTCCTCTGAATCACAGCCTGTTTGTTGGTTTGTGTGTGCGTGTATGAGTATGTACCTGTCCAGTCCCAGTGGGCTTGCTGAGCTGCTCCTGGTGCTGTGGAATGTGCTTCTTGTCGTCCTGGATTTCCTTCAGTAGTTTAGTTGTAGGGTTCCTGCTGTGCTCCTCCGTCATGGCCTGTAATTTATCAAACATCACAGCAGCTCTGATCATTCCCACATCTCTTGTCATAGAGGATGTGAGATTGAACACTCAGAGAGTGCTGTCACGACACCACGTGGTTGATACAAGTACACTTAAGTGTATGAGTGCAATGACAGACTTAATCACACACGAGTCAGTCTACAATAATAGATTCAGTTCTGCAAATTAAGTCAATACTTTCCAATGGCTCTAATCTGAATGTGTGCGAAATACAGCATGCATTTACACATACTAATAGGTCACAGTATGCATGCGGTATTTATAAGTAACTCTGCATAGCAGCAGCATTTCAAGTACTTCAAAACTTTATAGAAAATATGGCAAGAATGCATGGCAACTTAATCAGCAACACAGTCTTCTAATACAATAAATTTCTTCAAAAAGCTAAATAATGGAATATATATATATGTCCATGTTCATGAATGAGAGAGAGTTTACTGTCACGCCGTGATGTGAACGCTCATTCATTAACTTGGGCAGCGACAAAACGCGCTGCTCACGCTCCACTGGCATTTCGTTGTGAAACTAGCGTTAATCCAAAGACTTTAGGGACTTTGAAAACTACACTTTTGAACACTGCAACATTCAAATCTGTGTTCGGACTGCTGCTGATCCGAAGCAAGCAGCCGCCATGTATAAGTTCATGTACAGTATGAAACAGCTTCACAGTCTTTTCAACCACATATTATCATTATTAATAGAATAAATTACCTTTTGAGACTTGTATGTATTGTATCGATTATCTCGTTACAACTATAAAAAAATTATTTGTATTTGTCATTGAATCATTCACTCAAGAGATTAATTTATAAACACTGATTCATTCATTAACGAAACAAGACTTTATAAATGAGACATGCTTCATTCAAAATTATTTTTTAATTATTTAATCCAAATTAATGTATTTTTATTAAACTGAAGCAATGAACATTTTGTCAGAACCTCTAGTAAATTAATTGTTTTTTTTCTCATGATTTTCTTCAGAATTGCGCAAGAATCGCAATCTATATTTTAAACAAAAAAACTTTTATTCTCAGTTTATCCAGAAACGTGCAGCTCTAATGAAAGTTTAAAGAGAATTCAAAGAGAACAGAAATGGTTTGAAACAGAAAATGTTTGCAACATTATAAATGTCTTTGTCACTTTTGCTCAATTTGAAGCGTCTGTGCTGAATAAAAAAAAAAAGCCAACCTAGAACAGCAGTGTATAATTTAAACCATTATGAAAGGAAATACTCAATGTAGTAACCCAAAAATCACTTTTGTATAGAGCCATAGCCCTCCTACGTGTCCAAAACGCTGCCTGTATGAAAGCATGTGACTGCTGTTGCCGTTTTGCTGCTGTGATGCTTCAAACACAACCAGAAAAACACATAATGAGTTACTGTAGTACAAGGCATACAGTGCTATGAAAGAAAGAAGGCAGATGATATGGGGCTGAGGGAGATCAAGGCTGTTTATCAATGATCTGAGCTCTTACCCATACAGGCAGAGGGGTCGGTTTGCGCTCCGAGGGGCTGGGGGAGGAAGATGAGCGCTCTGGACCGATGGACCCCGGGGAGTGAGGGGAGGTGAGCGAGAAGAGAGGCCCCTCCTCCCCCTCGCCGTCTGAGAGGGGGATCTGAGGCAAACCCGGCGGTCTCCCCAGCACTGTTAGGGCCACGTAGGAGCCCGCTGTACACAAACACACCAACAACTGTACAGTACTGTTCATTTTAATGTGAACAACTTCAGTAAAATGATTAAAGTGAAAGACTCATGCTACTTACATTTTATTAGCTTTACAACTTCTACATGATTTGAGTGTGTAACTAATGTCCCATTGACCTGCATGAAAAAACACACATTAAACACGCTGATTAATTTAAATTCATAGATGTTACTTAACAAATCACAAAGCTACATTAGTCTTGAGTTTGTGCTGTATTTACTTAATAGCCCAAATTTATTTTTATATAAAACTTTGATTTAAAAAGCTGGTTCTCAATATTAAGAACAATATTGCCAGTTACTGTCTATTTCTGTATTAGCAAAGAAATAATGGTGCTAAAAATACTTATTTCACTGTTTTCAGTGTTATTTTAGTTCCACTGAGATACTATATAGTTTTTTATTTATATTTTGAATAAGCCTTTATTTTTTGCATTTTCCAATTTTATTACAATTTTTTGTGGCTTTGTGGTTTTAGTAATTTTGTTTATTATTAGTTATTGCTTTTTTTTATATGTCTATATAGGTTTTATTTATTTTTATTTTCAGTTAAATTAGTACAAGTTAAACAACGAAAATGTTTCAAGTATTACTTCAAGTAACAACATTTTTTTTATGGTTTTAGTTAACTATAATATGATGAGCGTACACTATCATTCAAAACTTTGGTTAACTTCTGACACTGAAGACTGGAGTAATGATGCTGAAAATTCAGCTTTGCCACCACAAGCACACATTACATTTTAAAATATATTAAACCGGAAAAAATCTCATTTAAATTGTAATAATTTTTCACAATATTTCTGTTTTTACAGTGTTTTTGATTAAATAAATGCAGCTTGGTGAGCATAAGAGACTTCATTCAAAAACATAAATAAGCGTACCGTCCCAAAACTTTTGAATGATAGTGTACATCACACCATAATTATGATTTCCGAACTCATAATTAGGACCAGAGAAATATGTAGAGCTATAATTCTCCATTCAGCCAGCAGGTGGCAGAGCACAGCACCCAAGACATCCTGCCACATCAGGTGAGCCTGTCTGGAGAGTGTGTATTGTAGCCTCAGGGCTTAAAGACACAAGCCCCAGTAACAGTTTCTAGGGTTGGTCAGACAGATTGTGCTCATTTTGAACTGAATCTCGACAATTTATATTAAAATCGACTTCTCTGATTAATAAATCTGAACTTCATCACGGTGGAGCTCCTGATGATCCTCACCTTTGGGATCCTGTGGGGGGGGTGGTTGGGGGGGGGGGGGGGTCCCCCACCTGTCTGAACACCAGCTCGCATGGCAGCTCCATCTACATGCAAAAGAAGAGAAAGAGAGATCATGCACTCTGATGGAATGAAAAAAGATATCACGGTACCATCTGATACCGTCATTGTGCCATGGTACCGCCACAGTACAGTGTAAGGATGGTCACATGTAGCTTGAATACACATTTTCACTGCCTCACTGTAGTTACGGGAAAAGCAACTATGTATTTAGCACTGTTATTGTCGTAATTATACTGTACTGTGGTGTTACACAACCAGATAATTATCCATGCCTTGGTGGTTAAAGGAGACAAGTATGTGTTTAAGCCACTCGTGAAACTGTTCTGCATGTGCATGTTATGGAGGGCAAAACAAGGATGGTGAACAACAGGGATAGTGTCTTTCTTACCCTCTTTTACAAGCTGTACAAACACAGGGTTATCGCCGCTCACTGTCAGCCCAAAGCCACTCTCATCTTTCTGGATGATAACACAACGCTGCACAAGCCCTGAGAGACAGACAAGAGAGGGAGAGAGGGGGATAAAGCAATGGAAAGTTATGGAGGGTGCAAAAGAGGGGATGGGGACTTGGTAAGTAGTATTCAAGGAGCTGGATAAAGAAGAGTGTGTTCACATATAGTATAGTGGTTTGTGTGTGTGTGTGTAAAACCAGATCAAACGGCTGAGAGACAGTAGATAAACACACCAAAAAAGATTTCTTAAAAGGCCTGGAGCAGTCATAAAAGAGCTTTAGAAACTACATAAACAACAAAAACCTGTTTTTTTTCTGGTTTGCTTGTGACTTTACAGAAAGTCTATGTGAGAAAATGTGAGAAAGCTACTCAACCATACACTACCGTTCAAAAGAGGTCAATAAGATACAAAAAAAATAATTTAAAATACATCTAAAAAATTAATGATTGATAATATAAGATGTTTCTTGAGCACCAAATCATCATATTAAAATTATTTTTGAAGGATCATTTGACAGCGATGACAGGAATAAATAATATTTTAAAAGATAATAAAATATAAAACATTCATTTTAAATGGTAATACCCACAATATTACTGTTTTGCTGTATTTTTGATCAAATAAAATCAGCCTAGGTGAGCACAAGACACTTCACTTAAAAATTTTTGTCAAAAATCGTACCGACCCCAGATTTTAGAATATGTTAAACTAAACCTCATTCCACAATATAAACATGCTCAAGGAGAAATTCAAAAGATTGTAGTATATAGCAAAGTCTACAAGAAATGGTGTTCTCAACCAATTTTACTTTTGTAATCAGACATATTTCTAAATTTAATAGATTTTCAACAACAACATTTTTTAGTATAAGCTTATAAGGAATGTAGTATTATTATATTAGTATAGTAGTAGTAGTAATACTAGATTAACAAAATTATTAATAATATAAAAAAAAATAAAAAGGTTCTTGAGATGCAAAGGAAAGAAGTTTCAGAATAAGATCAAGTTATTACATTACGATGAAAGATTACAAAAATACCTTTTTCCTTAGGAATAACGTAAACTGTTAAATCACAATTTACAATAAGATCTCGAAGGTGTATTGATAAAGTAAATTAGGTACATTTTGATTTCAAAATGATTGTAAAGTAGGATATTCTTATATAATACTATGAAGAGTATATACTTGTAATAGACCTTTTGCACAGATTATAAATTAAGACATACCCTGCAATCAATCAGGCATATTTGTGCAGGCCTGGCATCATCACATAAGAATAAATCTCTCAACTATGAGCATTGAAGTATTAAACAAGAAGAAAAGAAATTAAAAATGCATGTTTAAAATAATAAAAATCATGGTCCTCACAAATAGATGAATCATATTACAGCTGGAAAGAGCTGTCGAGATACAAAACACTTGTGTACCAACTAAACAAATTAAGATTCAGTACAGTTTTTTTTTTTAAATCAGAATCTTTTTGCGTTTAAGCATACTGTCATTCAGGGTCTGACAATGCAAATGTACACCGTAAAAACGTTGTACAACTCCGCAGACTGGTGTCTTTTAATGTTTTTACATGGACGCTGCTTGTGTGAAGAACAAGAATATGCCAGACAAGTATCTCACCAGACTGGATCAGTCTGCAATGTGTTTCCATGAAATGCTGTGGTGTATGTCAGAAGCCACTGATGTGTGATGACTACAAAAGCGCATCTTCCTCTATTTGTGCTACTAACACAAAAACAGGCCCCCTCACACATCACACACACTCTGGCTGAGTGTAGCCATTATATTGAACTTGATTGACTGGTGCATTCCAAATTTGTGACAATTACACTCAATAAAACACGACCAGATGATCTGCCTTTGGTATTGTATTGCTTTATGGATGTGACATCTGGCCTGGATGAACTCAATGTATGCGTCTTTCAAACCTCCTGGAAACTGTTGGAATGACTCGAATGATTCTACCTCATTCTCATGCATTATTAGAAGATCTGATTCAAGAGAATCACTCATTTGAAAGATTGTTTAAGACTAGTTGTTTTACTGCTTGTATTCAGTGTAAATGCATGCGTTTCAGTTTGAGGCTGTCAACCTGAAAGCAATAAGTATTATCTCCATAAGTAATTCAAATGTAGACAACATTTTTTGTAACTTGTAGCGTAGAAAAGGGGATTTCAAATTTTCTTCCTAAGCCAAGGACACCCAAATATGTTGATTCCCCTGTGAAGGACCTGACCAGATTAAAGCAGAAAAATATTGTATACTGTGTGAGGAAAAATAGCAGTAGCCTATTTTAAATTAAATAATTAGCTATTTATTGTGCTGAAGCCAAAAGCAATGTTTAAATCAGTATCTGGAAAATATTATCATCAATAATAAGAAGAAAACAATAATTATTGGTCTCTGATATTTTAGAGTTGCATGTATGTAGCTTGCATAAATGAGCATTGTAAACTTTATTTAAAAGTAAAATATACACTACAGTTCAAGATTTTTTTTTAAAGAAATCAATATTTTATTCAACATGGATGCATTAAAAACTTTTGAACTTTGATGCATTTGCTTTTGAACTTTCTACTCATCAAAGATTCCTGGAAAAAAACAAGGTCACAACTGTTTCAACATTGTTAATAATAAATGTTTTTTTTTAATCAGCATATTAGAATGATTTTGAATGGAAGTGTACACATTTTATAAGTTTAAACATTCTGCATTAATAATATTATATACATTTTAAATGTAGATTGTTATCAATATTTATGAATTTATAATTTTGTGTGCATGTAATCAGAGTTGCTTCTAAATTTTAACCCAAATTTACAAAAAATTAAATGACAACTTAAGAAGCTTAAATAAATAAATCCAGATTTTTGCATGAAAATGCTCACACAGCACAAAAATAAGTGTCTATACCGGTTCATGGATGAGAACCAATGTTATAAAACTAGTATGTTGTGTTGGTTGTCAAACTACTTTATGAAAACAAAGTGTTTATTTAAAATAAATTCTTAGTTAACAACTTGGGCTGAGTGCACTTGGTCAACTAACCACAAAAGAACTGGCTAAATGTTTCGAGCATCTGTTCATTCATTCTGTTCACTGACATCAAACAGATGGCTGTAAAGTAAGATTAAAAGCAAACTAAAGGCATGAACTCATGATAGAATAGATGAAAAGAGTCAAACTGAGTGAGCTAGAAAGAGACTGCAGAAAGGTTAAGGTTTGTGTGTGAGGACAAAGCCATAATGCAAACGGTTCAAGATCGCTGACAATTAAACATGTCTTTGAGCAAGTCCAATTCCATCAAGGTACAGCCCGACACCAAGACATGCTAAGAAATAAATGCAGGTCAAGTTTGATGAGCGGTGGGCATGAAAGAAAAAGAATGAGGCTCACACACACACACAAACCACAGCAAATCCCCAGAGCAGCGGCAGTGACCTAGTGACTCTTACCGCAGGACTCTGGCCTTCCGTCGGCTACTACACTTTGAACAGGCAGTTCTGACAGCAGAAAACTGCGGCACACAAACACACACACACACACACACACACACACACAAACAGCAGGAGAAAGAATACGATTATGAAAAATCACACTAAAAAAAGAAAGTATCTGATAGGTTTTATATGGAAGTAATAGCAAATTCTGCCAAAGTATCTATTAATCTAATTTAACTCAAAAAATAATGGGAAACCGAGGGTAAAAAAAAAAAAAAAAAAAAAAAAGTGATTTTTTAAAAATAAAAATTATAATAAAATGCTAAAACATAATTTCTTAATCTCAGTATCTCTTGGGCTCACAAAATCAGTTACAATTTTACCAAATTTGAGACACTTTATCCAAGATCAACAGACACTGCTTCCTTTCCCTCCCGACTCAATTTATAAAATGATGACTCAGACTCATCTGAGACACACCGTATATCCTCCTTGATGACTCAGCTAGATCACTCACTAAAATAACCTCCATCCTCAAATGAAGATTTCACTCTCTGCGGGCGCACAGCTGTGCGTCCCTGCGGCAGGAAGAGAGAGAGAGAGGGATTACAGCCCTGTGACAACATCCGGAGCTTGTGATGAGAGAGGGACCCTACTACAATGGTATAACCAGGCCGCTAAAACGACATCAAGCCCAAAGCACTGGGAATTAAAGAGTTAAACTTCCATACTGCATGGCAACATGGACTCTGGTGTGCTTGATTTGATCACTTCAGTCATGTCTGGTTAATCCCAAGAAAGATTATAAATGAGTCATGACTTCAAATCCAGGTTTGAAACACAGATGTGAGATAAGTTCACTTCAGTATACTAGGGGCAAACATTTTGAACACTCACACTGTGACAAAGTGCCATTTTGTTCTGTCATCTGTTTTTGTCATCTGTTCATGTGTCTGGAATCAGCATTTGATATTGTTGTTCGCCGAGTAAAACAGCAAAAAGCACAAAATAAAAAAATGTTGGTAAAACAAATACACCAAATAAACAAAATAGAAAAAATATATATAATGAAATAGTTATAAATAAATAAATAAAAGATCCTCTTCTTTTTCTTCTCTGTATTTCTCCTCTGCTCTAGTTTGTCTCCTAATCTAGCTTTCTAATAAATGTGGCATTGCATCCTGCAAATACTGTTGGCTATGTGATTAATTGCTTACGCTCCTCTATTATAAGTCACTTTAAATAAAAAGTGTTTGATAAATGCATAAATATAAATATAAATATAACAGTAACATTGAAAATCCATATGGGTAAACGGAGCACAAAAAAAGTGATGGGACAACCAATTGTTGACAAAATGAAAACGTGTTAAAAATGCTTTACTCAAAACTTAATAAAGTGCCACGATTTCCCTAAATGTTGCAGCTCTCAAATCTTATTTGCACTTACAACACATTTAAATTTGACATATTTTTGATTCAAACCGGCAAATGAGATTTGAACGCTGCGGTGAAAGGATAGATTTTTAGTGAAGTTAAAGTTCAGTCTGTTCCTCACACAAAGCCATTAAAAAGTCTTGTGCGAGTCATGTGGACGGTTTTTAGTAGAGCTGATACAATTAGTCGACAATAAAAAATTGTTGACAAATGTTGAATAGTTGTTTGATCTCATATGACCGAACGTAAGAGCCTGCAATAATGCGGTTTGACCAGTGTGGAGCTGTAGAGCAAGACAGTAATTCAGGGTTCGTACACATTTTTACCAATAAATTTCCATGACTTTTGAGACAATATTCATGTTAACCTAAATATTCCATTATTTTACTATAAGAATAAAAATCTGTTCAAATTATCATAGCATATGTTAACTAAAATTAATGACTATTAATGCTACTTGTTTGCTTTCTTGTTTTAGTAATAAGTACAAGCTGCAACTGCGCCAGCCGTTACTCCACATTTCACATTACTGAATATTATCATTTATTTAACGGTGTGGCCAGGATGGCCATTTTGGCGTCATTTTGTGTGTATTTTTGCTGCTTAAACGCAACAAGCTGCGCTTTAGAGCCCTGCATTTCAGCCCGAGCCCGACGGGACCAGACTTATTTACGGCTTCGGGACAATTTTCACGTCATAATACAGACGCGGGCATCATGGCATCGGGCTTGCTTCCTCATTTTTATATTGTAGATATCCATCAATTATTATGGTGATGAAAAAGATGTGCCGCGCTGGTGGAAACAACACGAGACTGTGCTACCGCGACTGTCAAGAGCGGCTCGGACTGTGGTGTCCAGCAGCAGCGAGTGCTGGAAGAGTTCCGCGTTAAAGCGCACGCAAAGCTTGCCGCAAAACCCCAGCAAGTAATTACCAAGATTAATGTGTCGGGGCCAGGGGAAATAGAATATTCGCAGAGTTTCGGCTCATTTTTGTGAAGCGGTCCTGCTCAAGACCGAGACGGCAGAAAGAGCATCCTGTTTTGTTCCGACAAAAAAGCACAACATATGCTGATATTGTGAGTGGACACAAATAAAAGTAGACCCTTAACATTCCCGAATGTTGTATTACTCTTACCTTTATGAGCAAAAAATACGGTTGTTTTCACTGTTATAAGAAAAAAATGCAAGTGATCGCGCTGGAGCCTCCATGTCCTGCAAAGCGCGCTTCAACTTCCACTCTCCGCACAAACGATTGGATACACGCCTAATAGCACACATTTATTTTTTATTTTTTAGTAGTTTATAGGCCTATAGATTTTTTGTGAAGGTTAAATTGATCAAACATAGGCTATGATTAACACACTGTCTGCCACTGGCCGCTTGGTCATCACTTTAAAAAAAACAAAAACTAGAATTTAACAAACAAAAAATGTTCCAAACATATTTCTAAATTAACGTAATAAAGGAAAATATATATAACCACTTTTGCCATTTAAAACGAAACTGAACTATTTTAATGGCTACAACAGCAGCTGTGTAATTGGGGTAGAGAGAAAGAGAAAAAAGACACGGGGAGCCCGTGACAGACTGGAGCAGTCGGACTCGGCCGGTAATTCTGATAATCTGTCGGACAAGGGCCGGACTAGGGCATATGTTTGAGGCCCGTGCAGGGTTCTACTGAGCTTGTTTGGTAGCAAACTCAATTTGGTACTCACAAGGCTTTATATACGCACGCACGCTTTGGATGTGAAAATCGCAACCCACCTATGGATAGTGCGCGCGATACGAGTAAAGCGAAAGGCTAAACAAAAGACGTGCAAATAAATACATACATTTTTGTGACGATTTGCCACATGACCCGATTAGCAAGTGACAAATCTGTCAACGGTCCAGAAACGAAGAGCGCGAAAGTCTTGTATCGCAGCGTGCAGCGGCTCTTGTTGCGCAGACAAGATGACCCGATG
Source organism: Sinocyclocheilus anophthalmus (assembly GCA_018155175.1). Taxonomy (NCBI): domain Eukaryota; kingdom Metazoa; phylum Chordata; class Actinopteri; order Cypriniformes; family Cyprinidae; genus Sinocyclocheilus; species Sinocyclocheilus anophthalmus. The sequence goes on from JADLZN010008941.1 coordinate 20,154, forward strand.
TGAAGAGAAAGTCAAAGAGAAAAGACGCGGTACAGCTGAATCACTCACGCTATTTTCAAATGACTGCTTTAATCTGATCGTATGTTTGGATTTATTTACTCATCTAACCTACACACTATATTGAATAAAGTTTTTGCAGTAATTTCCCTCATTTTAAAATCGAAAGCTGTGGGAATGAGTAAAACTATGCGATATAGGCCTAGCCTATGTGCAATCCCGCATCGAAATTCAGGACCTGATTAAACAATTCTATTATACAGAGAATTGTGAAATAGATTTTCATGGCACTTTTCCAAAACATTCTGGGTTTATTTATTTTTCCAAAACTTTTCCAGGCCTGGAAATTGCTGTTTTAAAATTCCATGACTTCTCCAGGTTTCTGACGTCAGGAACCCTGGGAATTGAGCCCTCCCCGGATGCAATCAAAGAGAAGACGACCACACGGCGCTTTGAGAGGAGCGGAAGCGCAGCCAAACCAGACGATGAGACCGTGGCATTGACGCGTAAATAGTGCTGCTACGCTTTCCTTTCAATAATGAAATAAACACGGCACATATATGACAGTGGTGAAGGAAAACAAGCCAGTTAGAAAGTTATCTGATCAGGCGAAAGGTGGATAAAGTTTGCACCAGCTATGCAATCGGCACTCCAGTCAAGTCACTTGATTTATTTAGCAATCGAGATCGTGTGATAAAATGATAATGATTAAAATAATGCTAAAAATCTTTTTATTAGTGAATCAGAAATAAATAATTGAATAAATAAATTAAAAAATTCTATTATTACACCAGTGATAGTTTGGCTTTGATATATATTTAAAAGCCTAATCTAGCTATAGCACTTGAGGTGTTTTAATGAGAGCTAATGTTTGAAAAAAATAATTTACTAAAAATTAAAAGTCTCATCACCTACCATTTTAGTTTGTTCATTATCCATGTGACTTACAAAAGATGTAGGCAGACTGTGCATCAGCAGTACTTTTTCATACGTAATTAAATAGGGACATGAGAAAAGTCTCTTTGTCTGTCATCGCAATTTTTTGTGCCAAATATATTTATTTGTATTGTAAAAAATAATTGTAAAATAATTGTTAATTTTTACTTAGTAGTAATATAACATTGGCTTGACATTTTCACAAAGCATAGTGTCTCTTACCTTGTTTTGGTTTAGGAGACTCCCCCTAACTCCCCCGTCGTGTAACCCCCACTCAACATTTTAACTAATTGTAAAAGCTGAATAATCGACCAAAGCCTACTGATTAATCTGTGAAATAATCTTATTCAGTGTTTGTAATAATTGTTAGAGTAATCGATTATCCAAATAATCGTTTGTTGCAGCCCTAGTTTTTAGTGGTATTTTGGTTCTCTTTTTTAGGCTTGACAGTCTAAGGTCTTATTAATTTTTATTTTATGGAAAAGGTATTTGTTAAAAATATTTTTAGGTATTTTCTCTGCTGCATAGAATAGATTTAGAATATTTTCTGTAAGGCTGCATTGAAACAACATGTATTGTGACGAGCGCTATACAAATAAACTTGAACTGAACATATTCAATGTTGGAGCCCAAATGACACATTTGTAAAATATATTTACAATTTAAAGCAATACAAATATTTTAATGTTAACGCAATTTTTTTTGAACTTTTTAAAGTTTTGTGTTTTTTTTCCCACCATGTTCTTATTCTCATTTTATATGCTACAATAAAAAAGTTTGGGGTCAGTAAGATTTATCTGCATTGAAGGCTGTATTTATTAAATCAAAAATATAAAAATGGTCATTTTCCGTATCACGTGATACTTCAGATATCATTCTAATATGCTAATTTGGTGCTCAAAAACATTTCTTATTATTATTTGTAACAATGTAAAAGTCTTTATTATCACGTATTTAATACATCCTTTCTGAATAAAATATTTCTTCAATAAAAAAAAATAAATAAAAAAAATGTTCCTGATATGTTTAATGGCAGGTTCTACTGTTTATGGGTGAACAATCCCTTTAAGAGTTGCACTGAGTCTGATACATGATCAGCAGTGACCAACAGTCAGAGTCAGCATTACGCTTTTAAACAAGGTGCTACTCTAGCATTTAAATGATGATTGAGGCTCCTGTAGTCCCTCTGATGTCACAGCTGACATGATCCTGCTGTAATTAACTTCATACAAACTGAAGCAGTCCAGCAGCATACACTGGCTCTGCATTCAATCTCACCACCACAATAAATCTAGACATACAATTCACTGGTCTTTAGAGCAATGTGCACTGTATCTGCACACTATCCATGCTGTCACAACCCAGATATATGCATCTGACTATAAATAACCTGATTAAACTGGTCAGTTACTTACAGTTTTCAAACAATATAACACTGAAACATCTCGTTTTGCACCACAAAATATTCTTGGAGTGAGGAAAGAGACAGTTGTGCATAATTTAGATGCCTTTCAAGAAGAGGTTCTTACCTGTGGGGTCAAACTCATGTGAGGAGGGGACTGACGCCTTGTCGCTTTTGGGCTTTTTGTCTGGGGGATGGTCCTTGCTGAGAATACTTCCTGTCCTGTGCACAAATACACACAAATGGGAAAAATGGTCACAGTCTCTGCCACATCATGCTATTCTTATCCAGCAGCACACACAAACTAGACAGGAAATGTGGATCCACTTACAAAAGGTCACACTCGTGCCCCCTGTCCAAAAACAGGCCCCGAGAGAGCAGACAAAACATTTCAGACCAACACAATGCAAACTACTGTTGACTGTGAATTTGATGGTTACAAAGAACTATCATGACTAATGACGGGTCAGGATGATCGACTAGTCAACCATTAACCACATTTTAAATTTAGCTATAATATGGTACTTTAAAAGAGGATGAATTTAAAGATGACACTTCCCAGACCAGACTTTAGCATGCTGAAGATAACTGTTTACAAGTATGTAAAACTTGAGTTAATGTTGTGGATCTGAGCGTTTTATTATCACATGTTCATATAAGTGGCAGCATCAGTGTTGTGTCTACACTCTTAAAAATAAAGGTGCTTCACGATGCCATAGAAGAACCTTTTTGTCTAAATGGTTCCATAAAGAACCTTTAACATCTGAAGAACCTTTCTGTTTGACAAAAGGTTCTTTGTGGCGAAAGAAGGTTCTTCAGATTACAAAAAGGTAAGAAAGAGATGGTTCTTTAAAGAACCTTTGACTGAATGGTTATTTGTGGACCCAAAAATGGTTCTTCTATGGCATCGCTTGAAGAACCTTTGAAGCACCTTTTTTTATTTTTTTTTTTTAAAAAAACAAACAAAAGGGAAAAAGGTGTCCGCTCAATCTAACATATCGCTGTCTGCTGAAACTGCCATTAGCTGCCTGTCTGGCTGCCGTGCTTCTCTCTGGGGCTATGAGGGCGTTTCACTAGGAAAGAGCAACAGGAAGGAGGCACTGCACTCACCTGCTCGCTTTTTTGGGAAACCTGAAAGACAAAGGAAGTTTTTTTTTTTTAGAAAAGATGTTTGAAAAAATATGCTATTAAAGACTAACAATAGTAATTTGATTTTCATAGCACACTACCATTCAAAAGGTCGACAGGATATTTTTTTTTAACAGTGATAAGGTTTAAAAAGAAGTCTCAAAGAGCACCAAGTCTTCATTTATTTAATAAAAAATACAGTAAAAAAAAAACGGTAATATTGTGAAATATTAAAATTATGATTTCTATGTGAATAGATTTCTTAACATGTAAATTATGATTCATGATAATCTGCTAAAGAAACATTTCTTATGTTGAAAATTTCGGTAACGCTTTACAATAAGGTTCTATTAGTTAATGTTAGTTCATGTATCAACTAACATGAACAAATAATGAACAATACGTTTGTTACAGTATTTATTCATCTTTGTCAATGTAGCTAATGAAAAATACAAGCGTTCATGGTTCGTTCACAGTGCATTAACTATGTTAACGAGCACAATTTTGATTTTAAGAATGCAATTAGTAGCCTTAAAGTTGTTAACATTAACTAAGTAGTTGAAATTAACATTAACTGAGATGAATAAATACTGTAGAAGTATTGTTCATTATTTCATGTTAACTGATGTAGTTAACAAATAAAGCCTTATTGTAAAGTGTTACCAAATTTTCTATAGTACTTGATCAAAGAGAAGTTCAAAGAAACAGGCATTTATTTTTAAAAAGTTTGTCAATTGGAACGAATCTTGCTCCAATAAAAGAAAAAAATATAATGACCCAATCTTTGAATGGTAGTGTATAGTTGATATAAACATATTTAAAATAAACATTAAACATGAATTACTACTTACTCCTATCACTACGCCAGTAAAAAGCCCACCACCAAATCTCTCATATTTATACATAAATTAATATAGAAGTTATTTTTAAATTATGAATTAGGAAGTAGTTATGATTTATAGTAAAGTAATTATATATTAATATAAATGATCATAAAAAATACAAATTAAAAGTTGAGCAGAAAAATCAAAGATCATCTTACATTACGGTAGGGTACAGGGCTCGCAAAATCGCTAGCCCGACGTCCCGGGGCTATTGTGTTTTCCAGTCGGGCTACCAAAATGTATCACCACTCTGCCCAACGGGCTATCTTAAATGCAGATCTCTCGCGGGTCCTTAAAAACTCCTAAAGTGAGTTGTATCAACTTAAGGCCAATAAAATTTTATGATGCGATTTAAATTTTCCTTTCTCTTTGAAGTGTTAAAAGATCTTGGTGCATAAAGAAGATCTGTAAAGTAGAAAAGACTAAAGTCTCAAATCCAAAGAGATATTCCTTATAAAAGGTAAGAGTCAACCACGCCTACCTAAAACAGCTAATTCTAACACAACACCCCCAGGGTATACCTCACTATGTGGGATTTTTGAATAATGCCGCCAATGTCACATCAAAGAATAGGAAGGGGAAAATTTACTTATCGCTGTAGTGTGTTTGTCTGCTGCATGTAGTGAAGGTGCTGCGTTTCATTGGCAAAGCGAACTAATTGTTTGGCCTTCCAAAAGAGGACGAGATCCACTTCGTCATGCCTAGAGCTTATCTGTGCTGGTCACTGAGGAAATACTACAACTTCACGCTGTAGATCGCCGGATCGGCTTTCACCGTGGACAAAGCAGCGCCCAGCCAAGAGGGCATCATCACATGTGGTTGCCGCAAGCCCAACGGCAGCTCCTTCGCGAATAAGCCGGCAGTGCCGTTCAGACATGGTTTTATGCTTACGCGGCGCAATGCAACGCAACGCCATACAAAGACGTGTAAGTTGTATACTCCGTAATGTACCACTGGATTGCAACAATGTCTTGTTTATAAATTGGGTTTGGGTTTTTAATGTTTATTGTCTGCGCTACCGGACGGGACCAACGGCATCACAGTGATCCCAACTACGGGTAGGGGAGTAAACAATTTCGTTCCACGCTTGAGGTATTCGGCCAATCACAACGCACTGGATAGCTGGCCAATAGGAGCACACCTCGCTTTTTCAGACCGAAGAGCTTTGTAAAAATCGACGCATTTCAAAAAGGCGGGCATAGAGGAGAAAAGAAAGAAACCAGAGTGGCTACAGTATGTGGTAAATAATGTGTTAGAGAAAATTTTTTTAACTTGTAAACCACAAAACATTGCATTACACCAACAAATAATGGTCATATGGACACTTTAAATAGTTTGAAATGGTATAAATATTATATGATACTGCTTAGAGGTCTTACAGCTGGCGATGGAAAAGGCCCAGAGACGGCTGGCTTAAACTTCAAAAGGCGCATGATGTCATTGCCAATGATGTCACATAGAGAGAAATTCATCGAGCGCCAATGGCATGATTTCAGTCAAAAAAGGCAGCGGACAATCAACGGATGTCTTTATTTTAGATGTATCTGAAGGGAACCAGCCTGTCTCAGAACGTGTCGTTGGGCATTGTAATTTCATTTGATCCATAAAGCTTCCTGATAAAGCAGCGTTTCATGAGCGGTCGGACTGCTTTGTGTAAGACGTTACTGGGGAAACGCAATATTCAGCGCTCCTAAAAGCGCCACCTCGTGGCAGAGAGAATTAATGAGCATTTCCAAATAAAGCCTTTCTTTGTGATTATGGTTCAGATCAATGCAAAATATCACTCATGATTTTTACGCAGCCAGCAAAAACAGGTGGAAATGAGAGAAGAAGTAAAAGTGCCTTCTAAAAATCTAACAATTAAGACAATTGACAATTTATATGCTTGATTTATACTTTTTCATAATAATAAAGGCTGAAATGCTGTTGTATACAATTTTTGTGAACTCCTTTATCTGAACTGTAAATCATGTAATTTTATGGCTCAATACTGTATGTTACCATAGACATTGTCCAGCCCCACTCATAATGTTAATTTTACTTGTGCAGCTCTTAAAATGGGCCATAAATTGCCTTAAATTTATTTTTAAAAATTCTGCAGATACTGTAAATAGTGAAATAAAATTCCTTCCTTCATATTTGTTGATATTTGTGTATTGAAAATATTTTTGATTGACATTTAAACTCCTATCTGATTTTCTATATTTAAAAAAAAAAAAAAGGTATTTTTTTTATTTGGGCTAGTTACAGTAAATTCATTTTCGGGCTACCAAAATCTGAAGAGTACCTTCCCAAAGGGCTACCATGGATTTTGAAATTTTGCAAGCCCTGGGGTACATAACAATACAGCAACTTTTGCAGGTAATTCAACAGACATATTTTATATACTATATAACTATTTAGAAATGACTATTTATTGATTGTAATTTTGCACAGATAAACAAACAGTCTAGAGGAATCTCTACTGGCAGACATACTGTCCTCAGCAAGCACCACTAATGACTGTTTCCAAACATATCCAAACAAGCCCACGAGGGCCATGCATTATTATTTTTCTGTCTTGTTTTCTTAGGAACATTACATCATTATTTTTGCAGTTCTGTTGGTGCAGAAATGACTCGCTCTGCTTTATGTCACTATTATGTTGTAACTGCCTATATACACTGTGTGTGCACCGCTGATGGTGTTGCATAATACAGTTGCGTATTTGACTTTCCATCACCCTAAACCTTCCCCTGCCCCATGTGCAGCCCATAATCTGTTAAGTGTGCCTTCATATACTGTACCAGGATCAAATTCAGCTGTAAGTACTCTCTTGTGACTCAGCATTACCTTGGTTAAAATTTAGTCTGCTTTCAAAACACAAGACTAAAGGCTACATAAAGGACATAAATTGGAATTGCTAAAACATTTTGGTTTTGTGGTACATTTATGCTGGAAAAAGTAGCTACAACCAGCTCCCAGTAAACCAACCGGTTTACATGGTTTATAGTTGGACATTTATGGCCATTAGCTGCTCCAAGCTGGTCTACATGGTGGATCAGATGGACTACCAGATTGTGAATCTTGTTTTGACCTGATCGATCATGTTGCTCAGTCTAGTTCGAGCTAACAGGCCACCTTTGACCAGCAGGCCAACTACCATGACTGAAATAAGGGACAGGTCACAGTGGTCGACTGGTCGTCCACAAGTCAGTTGGTGAGGTTGACTATTTCAGGGGTTTTCAAACATTATTGCTTCTAAAGCCCGGGTCCTCAACAGAATGAAATAATTGTGATTAATCTAATGATTTCTAATCAGTATTTAGAAAGCAGAATGAAAGAGCAATATTATCAAATGTGATAAATATGAAAACATTAGGTATCAACTAAATGTTAAATGCCGTAATTTAACAAATTTTGATGTAGGACTGCACAATTATTATATATTAAAAAAATATTGTTAATATATGTATTATTATATATAATATAAATTAATAATATAGTATATATATATATATATATATATATCTATTATATATATATATAGATTATAACTGCAAGCACACACAACACACACATCAACACATTTACTAATTTAAAATGTAAAACACTAATTTTATATTGGAAAGGATAATCACAATAATGATTTTACTGCGCAATATTATAATTATTATCACCACATAATAATTATTATGCAGGTATTGATTTTATTTTTTTTAACAAAATGCTGGGTCAGATGTTAGTTCTTGTATTGGCGTTATTTATATATATATATATTATATATAATATATATATATATAAAATACTATATATATTTACCCCGTAACTGTAACTCAGCTGCTGGGTCATTTTTACTGTCAATACAAATGATGACTTCCTGAATTAAATTAAGGTTTTATATTGTATTCCTATCAAATTATTACTGTACAAATACTGTCACGCCCTAAAAAGTTTACTGAATGTTTTTGAGTATTTTATTATTTTTGCACCGACTACCGCAAAGTAAATGGCAGGACAAAGCCAGACTCCTTTCCTCTGCCCAGAATGGACCGAATTGGTTGTGCCCATTTGATCACAAAACTTGACCTTCTGAAAGGGTATTGGCAAGTGCCATTGACTGCCTGTGCATCTGAGATATCTGCCTTTGTGACCCCTGATAATTTGCTGCAATACTCTGTTATGGCCTTCAGGATGCGTAATGCTCCCGCGACGTTCCAAAGATTGATGCAACGAGTGCTATCAGGAATCCCTAACTGTGAAGCCTACTTGGACGATGTAGTAGTTTACTCCCACACTTGGAAAGAACATCCAAGTAGCCTTGATCAGGTTTTTAAGCGGCTGGCCAACACTTCACTAACTCTTAACCTGAAAAAGTGTGAGTTTGCCAAAGCAGTGGTTACCTATTTAGGTAAAAAGGTAGGTCAGAAGACCGACTTGCCATTGAATAAAACAAATACTGTATATGAATTGTTCTTGTCCTATATATATATACTGTATATATATATAAAACCGATTTGAGAGTGCATTTTTATTATTTAAAATGAAAAACCATCAGTGGGTTGACTGACCCAGCACTATGTCAAAAAACAACCCAGCAAATGGGTTAAAGTATAAAACCCAACAAGCTGGGTCAAAACAATTCAGCATGTGTTCTGTCCAATATTTACCCAGTGCTGGGTTGCCAAATAACCCAGAAAAAGTTGGTTTTAGTGTATATAACTGTAAAATTACAATACTAAAATGTATGACTTTATTTTATTTTTTTGTATAACAGAGTGTCCTGCTTCACTCTAAAACAAGCAGCACATACTTTAATTTAATTAAATCACAGCCTATTTGTGGTTTAAAAATGCCATATCGCAACTTCAGTTTTATTGCAATTAATTATGGAGCCCTAAAAATACAAGGTAAAATCTTTATTTTCTACCCCATACCCTCTTGGAGGTCCCATGACCCCGGGTTGAAAACCCTAAAACTACTTTAACTATATTTTGAGATTTTAATTAGCATGCTGAAAATGTGCAGCACTTTCAGACAGTTTTAACAGTAAAATATTCTTGGAATAGCCTTTTTTGCCTTTCGTATCCTTTAAAACGTCACTACAGCCATACACATTCAGACAGAATGTTTGCATCATCGCATCTTGCACTGTAGTCTGAGGGTGTGTTCACACTTGTCATGTTTGGTTCGATTAAAACGAACCCTGGTACGATTGCTCTGTTAGTGCGGTTCGTTTGGGTAAGTGTGAACGCTGCCATCCGAACCCTGGTGTGCACCAAACAAGCGGGCCGAGACCGCTAAAAAGATGGGTCTAGGTACGGTTCCAAAAGAACTCTGGTGAGGTTCGAATTAAATATGAACGTAACATGGACCAAATACTTCTAAATAGGGTTTGGTATTGATTGGGTTTTTTGCGATACCGGTGCCAAATCGATACTTTTAAAATGGTACCGGTGCCTAAACGGTGCCTGAACCGATACTTAAAAAAAAAAAGAGCCACAAAAAAACAAAACAATGGATGACATTAAAGAACATTAAAAATATTTAAAATGAATATACATAGCATTCACATGCTCTCATTTCCCAAGTTGTGCTTCCCTTACTCCAAGGCTAATAAATGTATTTCACGATCTGGGATTATTTAATACAAAACCACACATAATGTTTCTACTGTATCTCTGTAAATCACTATGAGAGTTCATGTAACAAATTAACATGTAACGGTAAAAGACTGTAAAAATGCTACAGTAAAAACCTGTTAAATGGTTAACGGTAAATTCCCTACTATATACGTTGAAAAACTGTATTGGACATTACATGTATTGGACATAAATTTTACGGTAGTATACCATTTTGGAAGTGAAAAATACGGTATTTTACAGTGAATAAACGTAAATTGACATTCCCAGAATTCCTTGCGTTACATTCAAATTTGATGTTTTTTTGTTGAAATAACTATGTTTCTTCTTAGTTTTTTCTAATCAATTTTGTATATTAGGGTTGTGTGTTACACCTAATATTGTTAAATGAATGTTTATTGCATTAATTCAGTTTCATGTGTGTTACCATGATGGTGTTTAGCGTTTGTGTGAATGACACTGTGCACCTTCTATATATGTTATTATTTAAAAGCTGCTTGTGCTGGGCTTTGGTTCATCATGTGACTTTATCATCACCCCACCTGCATGTGGTGGTTTCAGTGTAGTACAAAGTACCAAACAGATTCAGGACTTCAATGGTAGGATATTCCTTATACACTGTGTATGAAATTCCCCCCCCCTGTGATTTACCATGTCAGTTAAGGTAAAACTAACGTTTTAACCGTCTTTCCCCAGATCCAGCTTTCCCATAATGCAGCGACGCAGTGAACAACACCAGCGCTACCCCGCGTTTTTTTGAACACCACTCGTTCCGGCTATTTTTGTACAAGGGTCAGGAAAATTAGGAAGGTGTACCCACCCGGATGAGTGCGGGCTGGCACTGTCTTTAATCAGTTCTGTGAATGACTGTATGGTATGCTACATGCACTGTAATATGTTTTATATTAAATATTACATTTTCAAATAAAAATGGCAACATGATCGTTTTATATAGTATGTGTTTATATGTGTTAAGGGCTTAATTTTTGCTTGAGGAAACAGCTGTGGTGTGATGAGGGTTGAACGCAGCGCAAACTTTACAGTAGATGGGAAACCGGTTGCTCCCTCGTGACCTTTTGTAAACTGTATATATGAAGAACTGCACAGATACAGATATTATAACAATCTATCGATAAACACACACCTCGTGTCCTCTGTTTCTGTTTGAGTCTGCTCGCACTGTGCCACCATGGTCTGTGGATTGAAGAGCGTGCTGAAAGACAGGGAGCAGACAAAGTCTGTCGCCGTTTTCATATGAAATTGAAAGGGGACTGACTCTGAGGCGATCACAAATTTGTGTAGTTTATGGGTAATTGCTATAGCCCGCTAAAAATGGCCTAGCGATGCCCAATCTTCTTACGTCCATTTCGGAAAACCAGAGGACAAATATTTAAATCGATCGCTCAGGCATTTAAGTGGCACCGAAATCTGTGTTCTGATTTGGCTCTAGTACATACCGGTTACATAGGTACCGGTGCCTTTTTCGGTACCCAACCCTACTTCTATATGAACCAAAAACAGGAAGTAATGACAAGATGTGACATGATTTGACGCGGAACGAGTGGTATATTCAAAACAAGCAAAGGGCAAACATGGAGCAACGAGGAGATAAAGTGCCGTTTTTGAGCTCTCCATGAGTTCGCAGGTGGTTCACACGCAACAATGAGCACGCAGTCCAGCAGATATTAGGCATTAGGTGTGTTCGACTTAAAGCAGCGCAGAGCAGACAATTGGTGATGGTACTGTGATGTAACACACCAAGTCGGTCTGCACAGCGCTGCTTTAAGTTGAACACAGCTTTTGTTTGGGGTGTTCGGTGAGTTCCGTCGTGAAATATACGTCATTCAACGACCAGACCAATATTCAGTTTGTAGAAAGAGAGAACATATCACAGTATGCCCTTAGTTCTACACCCGGTCGGCTGTCAAAAAATGCCAGTGTGAACGCTAAACGAACCAGGACCAAATGTATCTTTTTATTTTTTGGTCCGCGATCCAAAAAGAACCAAGGAAACCCAACGAGAAATACCAGAGTAGTGAAATCCCACTAAACAGACACTGAATGTCTACTATGAGACAGCTGGTAGAGCAGGGGTGCCCAAACTCAGTCCTGGAGGGCCGGTGTCCATTTAGTGCAGAAGTTTAGCATCGGGAAATGCCTACACACCTGCCTTTAAGTTGTAGTATTGAATCGTAAGAGATGTGATTAGCTGGTTCAGGTGTGTTTAATTGGGGTTGGAGCTAAACTCTTCAGGACACCGGCCCTCCAGGATCGAGTTTGGGCACCCCTGGTCTAGAGGTCTAAAGCAAATGGCCCATAATGTATCCGACCCTGAAATCACCTTAATTTTACAAGTTTCACTCAAGAATAATGAATTGATCAGTTGATTTTGAAACTATGTATTTTTGTACTCTACCACTTCAAAATTCAAAACAAACCAAACCAGCATGAACATGTTAAGCTTATGTGACATGATTTTTCCAGCAGGGATTTCTGCCCTTGACCACAGAGTGGAAAAGACATTGGTTATGTACAGTAAGGCTTTCATCAAACACACAAGTTTTGATGTTTCCATGGACATCAGATCCTCCATTCTCATGAGTCACATGTATTTTTGAATTGTGCGTCAGCCTTTAACATGGCAGACTCCTGAGATAGATCACAGCGATAAACTCTGCAGCTCAACACGCAAGAGTCGCCACTCGTCAAGCGGACCACTCTTGGGGAAGGAGCCTCTTTACAGAAATAGCTCAGACATCTCGTCCTCCCTCCCTCTCAGCTCCTTCAGCGAGTGTTTTTTGTTTTTGCTGCTGTTCCTTCCCCTCCACAATGGAGCTCAGCATGGGAACAATAGCCTTCACGTCAGAGCCGGCCCACTACACAGCAGCCCTGTGGGCCTGATTCCCGGAAACAGAAAGGGCTTCTGGCAGGGTCCCCTGTTTCCTGAATGTGTGAATGAGGGAGGGAGGAGGGGGGAAGGAGCATTTGGGGTGGCTAAAAGTGAAGGCAGGGGGCAGGACTGGGCCAAAAGAAAAATTCTCAGGGCTTTGCTCCCTCGCGATTCCTACTTCTCTCTTTTTTCCAAGGCACTGCTTTCTCTTTCTCTCGAAAACCGTCTTTAAGCTTTTAGTGGCCAACAAACAAAATCACAGCTTAAACATGACTGAAGCGCTGCCGATCCAGGCCACAACAAACAAAGTGGAGATAAAGGAGAACATCAATTCTCCAAGAAATCAAATGGAGGTTTTTTTCTTAATGCTGAGCAAAAATCAAAGAATTATGGACTCGAAAGAAAATCTTAAAAGTTAGTAAATCTGATTCACTCTGGCCTCTGCTTTCGATAAGAAGGGAAAATCTGCAGGCCTAATTATCTTGTGTGCCTTTGTGGAAACGGGAAGAGCTTCATAATCTAGTTCACAAGAGATTAGAGAGGAAAAGAGAGAATTAATGTCATACTTTAGTTACTTTTCTTACTGAGCCGAAAAGTCCACTGAAACGATTCAGACTGTTTTGTTAATCGGTTTCCCTGATTCATTATAAGGACAAGGACTTTTTTAGCACATTTTTATTTATCATCCAGTAAAAAGACAGAATCACAAACTGTTTTGTTAACCTGTTTGACTGAATCATTATATTAAAAAAAAGGTCAGAAGAGTGATTCGTTCGCATCGGGGCAATGCTGGTTTTGATTTTAACAACAAATAACAGACTGATAAATTAAGACATGACTGAAAAAACATTGTCAAAGAAAATGGTAAAGAGTTTAATGACACCCACACATGAGACTATACAAAAAATACTCTGGTTAAAAACTACTATGTTGGTCTTGATTTGTAGGAAAAAAGTACTGTTCCCTCATTTTATTTAAATCATGGCCATGATATTCTGATTTGTTGCCTCATTTTAATTTAGTTAAAATGTGTCATGGGAAATAAGGCCACGTCCACATGGAGACGCGTTTAGCTGTATACGCATACATTCTGTATCATATAGGCGTTTCGTTCACATGGATCCGGCGTTTTGGGAAAGTGAAACCGATATTTTTTGAAACCAGGTCCCAGAGTGGATAAATCTGAAAACGCCGCCCTTGCGTTTTCGTGTGGACAGCGAATCCGTATATTTTCTGAAAAGATGACGTCATCAGCCCACGTCTCGCCCCTAGTCAGACACCGCTATGTTACGTAACAGCAACCAAAACATGAGCAAACACTGAACGATTGTCTTTTTATTAACTAACATTAACACCGATTAATAAATGTATTGTTCCATGTTCGTTTGTATACCGCACGCAAGGTTTATGTGCATAGTCCAAGTCGTCTTCTCTGTTTTTAGTGTATCCCTGTGGCAGAATTACAGCACCACATACTGGTCTGGCATGTATACTACATCGTTTTGTGTCGGTTTCGTGGTTTCGTGTGGACAGATATTTCTTGAGACGAGGGGGAAAAAAGATTGGATAGGGAAAGCTCTGGCTTTGTGTGGACGTAGCCTTATTCACAGTATCTTGTATCCCAATATCTTGGACTCCATAGACTTCAAGTTCCTCAAAAAAAAAAAAACTGAATGTCCAAATATTCTCAGGGATATACTTTAAAGAACTAGCTATGAATGTCACAGATCTGTGAACAGTCTCTATACAGAAGACATCACAGAAACAAACATGAAACACATCCAAGCCAATAAAGTGACATAAATCTATCTATCTATCTAAATACACAAATACACACACACCCAGTGCATCATCGTCATTACAGGCACTATCAATTAACATTAAGTGAATAATGAAGAAGTGAATGATATAAATATTGGTCTATTCCTCACACAAAGGTATCGTATCACAGAAACGGTAGTAGCAATAGATCATTTCTTCCAATATAATATATTATGACGTACATCCAAATGCAAAAGATTATGGAAAAAGAAAAAATGTAGGGTGGGAATTGAAAGATATGAATGACAGCTTGAGGTTGTAAGAAAGGGGTGGGGTAAGCTGATTATTTGATTTGAGTAGTCCGGTATACGTCACCAGACAGAAGTCTGTCATTTCATGGGGGAAAAACTAAAACTACATGAATGGATTAATTGTCTGCAAGAAGATCATTAATATGCATTTAAAAAAAATTGAGTGAATTTCCATTTCATGCCAACTTTAAGACTTGGGAACATACAGCACAAGTTCTACGGTTCTGATTGTGGAACACAGTCCACTTTCGCTGTATTAAAAAGAGCAGCTTGTGCATTCTGAAAAGTTTCTCCTTTCATGTTCCACAGAAGAAAGTCAGTCACACAGATTTGAAACAATGTAAGTGTGAGAAAATTGACGGAATGTTCACTTTTGGGTGAACTATCCCTTCAAGTTGCTCATGTCATAAAACCATTTCAGACAAACAAACTATGGGACTATCCACAATTTCTAAAACCCTTAATCCATTAAACTATTACTGATCCCAAATCAGTCAAACAGCAGATGGTTCCCAAGCCACGTCTCTTAAAAACACCATTAACAAGCTGATTTAGCAGCAGTGTTAATGACTCAATAATAGCAGTAGATCTGAAATATGATGCCATTGTAACAGGGGAATAATGATTATGCTAAGCTGCTCAGAAAACATTTAGCACCTAATTTTTCCTTCATTTGATGGCCAACAGCAGCCTCTGGATTAAAGAGTCATTTGCGGGTTTTTGGTTGTATTTGAAATGATTTGTGCATCTTTGCCTCTCTGAGCTCTTAAGCTTGTTAGTGCAAGACTGGACTTTAACCAAACAAGTTATCAATGAATTGCACACAGGAGCACTGGTACACAGTATAACACACATATGCACCAACTATGTTAATTCAAAGAACCATGTAAGAAAAGAAAAAAAAGGTTTCTGGACATGGTAATATATATATATATATAGATAGATTTTTTTTTAGATGTTTTCTATGGTAATAACATGTTTTTTAAAAATGGTGCAATGACAGTGTCTTGATTTTGGAAGTGGTACCCCTTTACAAAAAAAGTACTGTGGTGTGATGTTTTCAGATGGTAATACCATGGTAAACATACCACAGCTTTTCCCTGGTACTCTAAAGTGCTTTCAAAACACTACCATGGTAAACGCCCACAAAACATAATAGTACCATGGGAATTTCTTGTGTAACATGGCAATACGCTGTTTATTTAGATATGTGTTTGATATCACGTGTTTTTGGACATGTACCATGGGAGTACTATGGCTTTCTTTGAAGTATACTGGAGTGCTATGTACAGTTAATAACATGATACATGAATATATTATAGGGCTGGGTTTTGACACATTTCATGATTCGCTTCCGATTTTCTATTTTTCCTCACAATCTTGCGATTATTTTGGATATATATCAGGTACAGTACATGCCAAATTTTCTCAAAGAAAAAAAAAATCTCTCAACTAATGCTGTAAAATATACATGAGAGTCAGTTGGTACTACATTACCATAACATTGAAGGTTAAAATGTACTGATTCGTTAAAATTACACTTAATGAAGTTTTTAAAATAATAAAGTTACAATTACATATTTCTACTTCAGTTTTTTTTATATATTAACAATGGTGGCGTTCAGAAAACTTTAGGGATTATGCAACAACATTGAAGAACAGTAAAATGTATAATGAATATGTTATATGGTGCATATATTTAGCAAAATGCCCCTCTCTACAGTTTATTTTTCTATCTGACTAATGAGTTTATGGCCACCGAATACGTTTTTCTGAGGTAAATGTGACGTTACGTGACATTGTTTACAAGCCCTTATATTGATGTCTTTGCGTGGCTGAAACACTGATTGAGCGATTAAATGAGACAGGATACGGATTGTAAAGTCATGTTTAGTCATGATTATTTTGTGCTGAAACTGGTATTAATGTGGAGGAGATGATCAGTTCATGTGCGCCTCGCGCTGCCACGTCTGTTGAACTGAGGCGCTACAGCGATCTGTCACTCCACATTAAACAGCGCCAAAACGGCATTTATTGTTTGAATAGTGTAATACAAATGGACAGAATTTGAAATCTGATACTTTGTTTCATATTAAAAGTACCAAAGCACAATGCTTATTGCAATATATTGGACGGGAGATGCGCTTCAACGTTCCTTCCATTAACTGAAAACAGGCTAGACTAATCGATTCTTGGGATTTAAGAATCGATATTGTACCATAAAAATGAGAAGCGATTAATATCGAGATATCGATATTTTTCACTCAGCCCTAATATGCTAATCAAAGATCTGATATCATCACTGTACATTGGTAAAACCACATCTTTTTGTCTTTACTGGAGGAGGATCTCCACATTTGGTTTAATCAGCTTACAGAAATGAACTAACGAGGAAAAAAACATTTGGATCCCTTCCTCTTGGTTTCCATCTATTTTGTGGGTAACACTCTTCTCCAATCCTATTGGCTGGCAAGTCTTAAAATATGTATGATCACAGCAGAACTGGCCTCAAGCGTGATAGTAACAGTGACCACACCTTCTGTCCTATTGCCCCAATTCACTGTCTCAAAGTGCTTGAAGGATGGGGTCTCATCTGCAGAGCAATCTCTCATTCTGCCCCAATAAACCCGATGAGAGCGACAGAACAAGTGTGCTCGAGGATGCACATTTCTTCACGCTAGACTGTCTCTTCACGTTTTATTATGATTAGGATGGGCTGGTGGGGGCAGGGACTGAGAGAGGGTGAGAGGAATATATTGTTTTCCCAATTCCCCAGAGGATCCGAACAGAAAGAGAGGATACAGAAACAATGGCAACAATACAAACAAACATGGCTGCCACGATTAGGAATTCTGGGCTGAAGATGATGATGATTATAAATATAAATATACATACTACAGTTAAAAAGTTTGAAGTTGATCTTTTTTATGGTTTTGATAGAAGTCTTTTCTGCTGCTGATGATGATGATGATTATAAATGTAAATATACACACTACATTTAAAAAGTGTGAGGTTGATCTTTTTTATGGTTTTGATAGAAGTCTTTTCTGCTGACCAAGGCTGCATTTATTTGATCACAAATACAGTAAAAACAGTAATATTGTGAAATACTATTACAATTAAAAATAACATTTCTATTTTATAAAATGTAATTTATTCTTCTGATGGCAATGCAGAATTTTCAGCATCTTACTCCAGTCCTTCATGTCACATGATCCTTCAAAATCATTCTAAAATGCTGATTTAGTGCTCAATAAATATTTCTTATTATCTAGGTTAAATACAGTTGTGCTGCATAATAATTTGGAAACCGTGATAATTTTCAGGATTCTTTGATGAACAGAACGTTGAATAGTACATTATTTTAATGTCTTTACTTTCACTTTTGATCCATTTCATTTCTTAAAAGTAATCTCCTGATCCACATTTTAATGCACTTATATTATCTATATATATCTATAGATTAGGCCTGGCCGATAAAACGGTATCAATATTTATCGACGGTACACCTTCTTCGATATCGATTAAAAAAATGTGCTATAGGCACACGCATGATGACGCAGACAGCACACACAAACACAGACACATGCTGAAATGAGTGATGTGCCTGCCTGTGATGAGGAGATTGAGAATAAAGAATGAATATTAGTCGAATTTAAAACAAACATTTGCATTTTAATGTTAGGTGTGCATCAGGGAGCGTCATCATGGCGCGCGATATGCGGTTATGATGTTAGTGACGTTTTTTAAGTTTAAAGGGGTCATATGATGCGATTTCAATTTTTCCTTTCTCTTTGGTGTGTTACAAGCTCTTGGTGCTTAAAGATGATCTGTAAAGTTGCAAAGACTAGTCTCAAATCCAAAGAGATATTCTTTATAAAAGTTTAAGAGTCAACCACGCCCTCCTGAAACGGCTCATTCTAACACGCCCCCAACATATCTACGTCACGATGTGGAAGATTTGCATAACGCCGCCGCCACCCATTTGTTCCTGGCAAAGTAAGGCAGCGTGATTTATTCTCGCTGTATTATTTTGTTGCCGCCGCCATGTCGTGAAGGCGTTGTGTTTCGTTGTGAAAGCGAAATTGCTTTGTTTGGCCTTCCAAAAGAGGAGATATCTGCTTCTTCATGTCTGGAGCTGATCCGTGCTGGTTGCTGAGGACATACTACAACTTTGCGCTGTGGATCTCCGGATCAGCTTTCACCGGGCAATCAGCATCCATCCCAGAGTCGTACTGTGGTTGCCCGGGGCCAGCCCTCCGGATGCTCCTTCGTCGAATCCGCTGGCCGCGCCTTTCTCAAGCCCACCGCCTCTGTTCACTTTAGCCCTCCGGCCGTTCCTCACTCTACCCCCGGCCTCTGCTCACTCTAGCCCACCACGTGTGATGCTGTGTTTCGTTGTGAAAACGAAACTACTTTTGTTTGGCCTTCCAAAAATGGACACGACTAGAAATCATTGGTTAAGTTGTATTTACAACACTGTTCCAGAACAGTTCAACTCAAATATTCAGATGTGTGCAGCACATTTTATGGAGGATGTTTCCTGATCCTGGTAGAGTAGACTACAATGCTGGCTGTTCTGACTGTAAGTACGTTTTTTATATTAAGAGTTTTTATATTTTATATGTTTTATATTTAAAGCGAGTTTTTTGGGCAGTGTATAGTAGGGCTTGTTGTTTGTCATTTCTCAGATTACAAATGCATACATGGTTTTATGTTTACGCGGCGTGGCGCGATGCAAGCAATGCGTAAAAAGACAGTATAAGTTATTATAATCTATAATTAAAGTCCCCACTGTATGCAACGAATGCCTCGTTTATCATGGGTTTTCATGTTTTTGTCTCGTCGCTCCGGCCGGACAGGGTAGCACAGTATGGTGAGGGGCGTAACATTCCGTCACACGCTTGAGATATTCAGCCAATCAAAACGCACTGGATAGCTGACCAATCACAACACACCTCACTTTTCAGACCGATGAGCTTTGTAAAAACGCTACACGCGTTTTTCCGAAAAAAAAAGCACTGTTTATTTAGTTTGTATCTTTTTTCACTGTTTATTTATTTGTGCTGTTGTTTGTAGTTAGATTATTTGTTCTTATTTTATTTATTTTTATTTGACAGTATAGTTTTTCCCACATACCAAACCGTACAGAAACCGTGACTCTAAAACAGTGATACAAACCGAACCATGAGTAAGAACCGTTCCACCCCTAATATATATAATAACAGTTTTCGTTTCGGCCTCCAAACGCTCTGAAAATACCGTAATCAGATAACAAAAAGATTGCGGCCATTCCGCCCCCTTATTCCAGGGCTGCGCTTTCCTTCCTCCCTACAGCCCAATTTCAATTGCAAATCAGTAAATCAGGTAAAACGGGACTTTGCAAAATGGACGTGCTTGATTTAATAAGTTATTTATGCATGTTTTAAAAGCTTGAAAGAGGATCTTGCACTGCTCCTCAGGAAGAATATGCCCAAGACGGAGCAATCGGACAGTAAAGTCAGATTTTAGCTCAAGGTGCGCGCCTCACGGCAATACAAACATTAGTGATTATTCATGTATACTTTTGTCGGTTATGTAATAAATGAACGT
Source organism: Sinocyclocheilus anophthalmus (assembly GCA_018155175.1). NCBI lineage: Eukaryota > Metazoa > Chordata > Actinopteri > Cypriniformes > Cyprinidae > Sinocyclocheilus > Sinocyclocheilus anophthalmus. The sequence goes on from JADLZN010008941.1 coordinate 40,676, forward strand.
AAAGAGTTGATAATGAAATTAAGTGTGTAACGGTAAATTGGATCCGTGCAGCTTTTAAAGTGACAGCGGGCTATTTTCCTGCTGCGATTGTGTGTTTAATCAAACAACAAAAGACAAATTCAAATCACACACTGCTCTTGAGTGGAAGACTTTTGTAGCTTTAATAAGAAACAAAAAAAAAAAGTTCTTACAGTGAAGACTATGCTGTTTTATCTTACATTTGATTATTCATTTCTTAGTAGGCTGTAAACTGCTTGAGACTTGCATTAAAAACATTAAAGCACAGTTTGTTTCATTTGTATCTTTTTGTTCTGTTGTATTTGTCCTTTGCTTTTTTATTACTGACAGTTTAATTGTTTTCAATAATTTTGAGAACTTTGTTTGTTTGTTTTGAATTTGCTGGTCTCTACAATTAGATCTCAGGCACATCTTACTTACAGGAAATGTATATTGGATATGTTATCCCTATCTTTAATAAGCACTCATAGACAGTTTTGTCATTGGCCCCTCATATCGTGTTAAATAACGTGATTACAATCTGACCAAATAATCTTGATATGATTTGTTGCCATATCGAGCACCTATATATCAGTGCATCTCAATAAGTAGGTCATTGAAGTTCATTTATTTCAGTCATTCAACTCAAATTGTGAAACTCGTGTTAAATAAATTCAATGCACACAGACTGAAGTAGTTTAGTCTTTGGTTCTTTATTGTGGTGATTTTGGCTCACATTTACAAAAACCCACCAATTCACTATCTCAACAAATTAGAATATGTTGACATGCTAATCAACTCAAAACACCTGAAAATGTTTCATGAGCCTTCAAAATGGTCTCTCGGTTTTTTTCACTAGGCTACACAATCATGGGGATGACAGCTGATCTGACAGTTGTCCAGAAGACAATCATTGACACCCTCAATGGAGGGTAAGCCACAAACATTCATTGAAAAAGAAGCTGGCTGTTCACAGAGTGCATGTTAACAGAAAGTTGAGTGGAAAAAAGTGTGGAAGAAAAAGATGCACAAAAACCGAGAGAACCGCAGCCTTATGAGAACTGTCAAGCAAAATCGATTCAAGAATATAAGTGAACTTCACAAGGAATGGACTTAGGCTGGGTTCAAGGCATCAAGAGCCACCACACACAAGACGTGTCAAGGAATTTGGCTACAGTGTCTTATTCCTCTTGTTAAGCCACTCCTGAACATCAGACAACGTCAGAGGCGTCTTACCTGGGCTAAGGAAAAGAATAACTGGACTGTTGCCCAGTGGTCCAAAGTTCTCTTTCAGATGAGAGCAAGTTTTGTATTTCATTTGGAAAGCAAGGTCCTAGAGTCTGGAGGAAGTGGAGAAGCTCATAGCCCAAGTTGCTTGAAGTCCAGTGCTAATTTTCCACAGTCTGTGATGATTTGGGCTGCATGTCATCTGCTGGTGTTGGTCCATTGTTTTTTGAAAATCAACGTCACTGCACCCGTTTACCAAAATTTTTTGGAGCACTTCATGCTTCCTTCTACTAACCAGCTTTTTGAAGATGCTGATTTCATTTTCCGGCAGGATTTGGCACCTGCCCACACTGATAAAAGCACCAAAAGTTGGTTAAATGAAGTTGTGTTGGTGTGCTTGACTGGCCAGCAAACTCACCAGACCCTGAACCCCCTAGAGAATTATGGGGTATTGTCAAGAGGAAACTGAGAAACAAGAGACCAAAAAATGCAGATGATCTGAAGGTCACTGTCAAAGAAACCTGGGCTTCCAACCACCTCAGCAATGCCACAAACAGATCACCTCCATGCCACGCCACTAAAGGCAGTAATTAAAGCAAAAGGAGCCCCCACCAAGTATTGAGTACATGTACAGTAATTTAACATACTTTCCAGAAGGCCAACATTTCACTAAAAATGTTTTTTTTTTATTGTATTCTAATTTGTTGAGATAGTTAATTGGTGTGTTTTTGTTAAATGTGATCCAAAATCATCACAATTAAAATAACCAAAAACTTAAACTAATTCAGTCTGTGTGCAATTAATTTATTTAAAACACGAGTTTCACAATTTAAGTTGAATCACTGAAATAAATGAACTTTCCCACGACATTCTAATATATTGAGATGCACCTGTATATACAGTATATACACACACACACACACACAATACATACATATACTGTATATAAAATGTAAACAAATATTGGTAGAATTAATACTCTATTACCGTCTGATGAATACTGTACATATTTTTACAAGCTCCAACTTTCAGTATATCTCTGAGTTATATGCATTATAAGATTCAGGATCTCGGAGCAAAAAACAACTGTGATTGGTTGTTTTTTCATGTTAGCCATAGCCAGACAGCTACTTCCTGTTTGAGAGAGCGGAACTTGGTCAGAAAGCTGTAAAGTAAATGAGACTTCAAAGATAATTAATAGTCTGGGTATGCAACACTATTCAATCACTTAAATGAAAGTGATTCTGAGGTTGGGTGACTTCAAGGTATTGAAAGCTGAGTTATTATGAAAAGCCCTCTTTTGATTCTGCTCTGAAGAAGCTCAAATGATTATACAATTTCACTAACTTCCAATGGGCAAGAGAAAGTCTAACATACATGATACTGACTGTTTATGAATACAGATATGCATTCATGGCAGTTGTGTGGGAGCTGAATTGTGATTAAAAGGAGACTCCAGTTCATTTTCTATCTAGTTCCTTTGTTGCCATTGTCAACAACACATGCAAATGCTGCGGTCCGTGACTATAACACATCTTTAAAACCATATCAAAGATATTTTAAATAAACACAGTGGATGGCTCATGGAGGCAGAAGCTGAGATAATATTTTCATGAAACTCTTCATGAACCTCTGACTGCAGAAAACTCATTTTCATCCATGTTGACAGTGTAAAGACAGACACAAGCATGATGTTGAAAATGGAGCAGCACTTTAACATTCTTACAGTTTTAAACTGTAAGAATTATTCAATTAAAGTCTTAAGAGGTCCAGTTCTCAGCCAAGGTCTGAAAATAACTTTCAGAAACAACTGACTCAATATCCTGTATGGCTATGCAATGAAATCAGGGACTTAAAATCACAAAGGGTGAAAAATATGACACAATAACAGATCTGAGGAAGTGAGAATGTATAACAACAGGCTTCAAGCAAACATATGAATTTAGGAGATATTTTATCATATTTATATATTCAATATTTATACTTCCGATTAATAAAATAAAAAATAATCATCAAAACTAAGCATAGCCGGTCTTCGATAAAGAAATATATTACAAACTAAATACAATAAGAATTTAATACAATGGGGGGGGGGGGGGGTCCAGTACACATAGATAATAACAATAATATCTTAATAATAACTTGCATAATTACATAACTAATATTTTTATAATAAAACTCATATTAGGGTTTTTTTCTTATTTAGCTTTATGTTGTGTTAACTATAGTTAACATGCAGATTAGTGTTGTTATTTACTGTATACAGTGTAGATATTTATATCTTCAAGAAACTACATATTTGAAAAAAAATCTGCATCACAACGCCTTCAGTTGTCCAGAAGCAGAATTGTGAGGCTCACTAGCCACTATTGTAGTCAAACACTTTGAATTTGCACGAATCATGTAGGTAAACCTAATTTTCTTTTAAAAACAGTGAATTTTGACAAAATACGAGCCGTTTGCAACCCTGTTAAACAGCCCATGCACAATTCAGAAAAATTCACGTTAATAGCAATAACACATTGTAAAAAAAAAAAATGCTGCTGGAATTAGTTACAACTTATAATTTGTTGAGATAACTTAAATATAAACTAAAACTAAAGTTTAGTTTATCTGATACAGATTTACAAATAATGAATTTAATATAATTCAGATCTGTTTTATTTGTACTGGTTGCACTGGTTTTACTTGTACTGGTCACATTGTTGAAATCTGCGAATGGCTTACTTATAAATGCAGGGCTTAAAGTTCTCCGGCACCGTGCCAGATCTCTGGTGTGCGGCGTTTGGCTGCGAGATAGTCGTCCTATGTTTAAAAACACTTGTTGATATCATGTTCTAGTTCATGAGTCCGCCTACCAATGTATGAGAGGAACACAGCTTTCACTCTCAACCAAACTAACATTACTAGCCAATCAGAAGTTTTTGCTCTTATAAAAACGAGACGCGCATAATAGTATCCAATTGCAGAGTCGCAGCTGATGAATGGAAAAGAAGCCTGGGTCTCGAGCGCGACACATTGAAAAGCTGCGAGGCGCAATGGTCAAAGATTTCCATCTAGCATCATATTTACATAGAAAAGCTATTTAAAAAAGCAGCGGAGCTTTGTAAACAGCTCAGAGTAATCATGTCATCTCCATAAGAACGATATGATTGCCAGAATGCACTTACCTGTATTTTTGAAAAGGTCCTGTTCACACATGATCTCTTAATGGTAAATTACCAGTAAAGACTATATGTGTGAAAAGTGCAAAACTCTTCCTCTGCATCTGTGAATTTGGGTTGCTTAATGTTCATCTGGGAAAACTCACTTAATTTGTAACGTAAATCCTTTAAACCTATGCCAACACAGGAGAATACAACAACATATTTCTAAGTATGCGATGTATTGTACAACGCGATTTCAAAATAAAAGTTTCTGACTTTGCATGTGGCCAAATATAAAAATTAAACGTTGTTGAAATACATGAAACATCCCCAAGTCGTTGGCGCCCTCTGCAGGTATTTGTTAGAATATATGTCCTCATTACCTACATGTATGTTGTATAGAGTGGGGGTTGGGGTTTCAATAAAACCATGTACTTGGTTTTGATACTTTGAGGCCAATTATTATTGCCTCATCGTTACTTTATATATAAATAGTACTTAAATAATACTTTATATATAAATATTAAAGCCTGTTTTTCACTTAGTTCTATTTGTATTACTAAAAAACATCAGATTACTCACTTGTCAAAATAATCAGTAGATTACTTGATTAGCAAAATAATCATTAGTTAAGCCCTAGATTAGTTAAAACATTTCAAAATACAACTGCATTGTTTTACTTTTTGTGATTAAAATACAAATATTTTGTCATTTGAAAATTTCTATATATTTTCTCGTTCTAGTGAACCAAGTATCTGCATTGTGTCTCACATTGTGAGCTAAGTATATTGTCCCAAACAACGCCACCCCTAGTGACTGTGAGCATGATAACACTCACAATTTTCCAAGTGTCTGATATAGCTTTCATTCTTTAGGTTAATCATATATTAATGAAAAAAAAAATCAGTTTGAATAAGGAAAGCGATAACTTTGCCATAGTATCCTTTCAAATGTTAAAGTTGCTACAGTCATTGCATTCTTTGCATGTGCTGCACTTTATTTGTACCATTTTGTTTTATTAGTTTATTTATTAGAATTTGAAAGATAATAACAATATTGATTGATAAGTGAATTCTGATTTTAATTCTTGAAAACCAAAAAAGTCTTTGAAGTCCTGGAATTTTATTTTGCAGTAGCTGTACGAACCCTGTTTAAGTTAGCAGTTCTTGGACCTTTTGAATGTTTTTGTTGTTGTTAATTGAACTGAACTGTAGTTTTCTGTAGTAAACTTTCTTTGTATATTTCCTATTTTATATTAATTTCCTAGTATTTAATTTACCATTATTTCTTTTGAACAAAACAATTTCAGAAATGTTATGTTTTAGATTGTAGGTCATCTGGTACCCTCTCAATGACAAAGCTAACCAGCATAACTTGATATCAAAAGCATCCTAAATGTTACACGTGTTAGCACCATATTGTAATGAGTAAACTTTCTTGGTATTGCTGTTTCAAATATCCCCCCATAATCTGTAGTCTGAGCCTGTCAAGGGCTATTGGCAATGGCAGGTAAGTTCCTAGTTAGTTTCAAGGAAAATCCTTTTCAAATAATTCTTTTTTTTGTTTGCCAAATAACCCTGTGTATGTGTCTGACCCCGCAACCCCTAACCCCCGGAAAAAATTTCAGGCTCAGGATTTTATTTTTGCTTTAAACCCTGTAAATGATGCTGCATATTAAACTGCATACAGCATTTTAACGTATTTTAACATCAAAAAAATGTGCAAGCGTAATGGCAGGTCAGGGGTCAAAGGTTAAAGAATCTGGGCAAACAGCTGACTCACCAGCAGCTGAACTGAGCTGCCCAATGGCTGCATAGCAGTGCAGTCCCAGACATGAGATTCTGCCTCCAGACAACAACATTTCTACACCAATCACAAACTCGCTTTACTCACACAATTCCTTGCTTTAATCATTTTAAGAACGAGTGCAAAAAGGCTCCGGGGCTCCAAACAAACATGATTTTTTACAGTCCGGTCACAGTAGTGTGAGAAAGATTTATAATGTTGCGTGAGGGTAGAAAGCACAGCGTTCATGGCAGATGCAGCGGTTTCCTCAGGCCAATCCCTTCAGGCCTCAATCAACTCCTTAATTGACAGTGTACATGCAAGAAACATGCTTGACATGAGTCGAGACTTGCTCTGTGTGCCACTCATTAGAGAGCTCTTAAACGGCTTGTGATACATCATGGTTAGAACTGTATGTCTGCCCCCTGGCTACTGTTACTCATTGAAACTAATGATGCATATAGTAAAGTATGGTAAGACAATATTATATTATATTCATTACAGGCAAGTAAATAATTGAGCCCAGATGTTATAATAGTTAAAGAATTTCTAAAGACCCAAAAGCTGGTTGTTCAGCTTTTTATAACTGAAAGGCATCAGTGTCATTGGAGCATTTTAAAATATGCAGAAACAATCATGCAAATAATTGTTGTGCAATGGTGGGAAAAACAGAATCAGTTAAAAAAAAATTTAAAGAAATAAAAAATACAATTGAAGAAAAAAAAAACAGCTTAACTAATGTATTTTAACATGTTTATGACTTTTGATGTTATTCAGTATACATTAATATGCATTTGATCTTAAATGGATTTAAAGGAACCAAGTAAATTATTGTTGCCAAACAGATTCAAAAAGTTTTTAAACCAAAAAAGTTAAAAGAAATATAAATACAAATTTAAGTTAAAAAAATAAAGAAATAATAAAAATCATGGTTTCCACACTGTCAAAATGACCTGAAGGAAGAGTGTTTATGTGGACAAAACAAACAAAAATATTATTACCATTATGGAAAAATAAATACATTACTACATTTTAACTAAAATCTTTCAAAAACGCCAAAAGGAGAACTTTTTTTATTATTGTTGAGGAGAACGAGAGCTTTGATTGTTAAATCTGTGTTTGCCATTAAAACAGACAGTAAAACACTGCCATTAAAACAGGCAAAATAACAAATTCAAAGAAGTGAATGAAATTGTTACTTGTTACTAGTGGTCGACCGATATTGTTTTTTGGACAGCCGATACCGATATCTTGGAAAGCAGGGTGGCCGATGGCCGATATAATTTTATTTATTTTAATTCATATTTAAGAAATTTGAAAATAGATTAAAAATTAATTTGTAAAATAAACATACTTATACTTTAGATGACAAAGTATTTTTCACAAAAAATTATTTAATAAAAATATAATTAAAAATGAAGTAAACACTGTAACCAACAGAGCACTCAGTATACTGGGAAGTTTGTGTGCATTGGAAATCATATTTTTTCAAATAAAGCCAATGCAACACGCTCATTTTACATACAACACAGTAGTGCAAATGACATTAATATGACAGTGGTCCATGGCATAAAGCGCAGCATAATTAAAATCATGATTTAAATTTTGTCGATCACTTTTGTCTCCATGAAGCTGCCCGCTCTCATCCTGTCTGCATTCAATTCACACGGATCGACCGTTACGCAGAGAACACGCGATCATTCAGGATACAAATGCACACTTTACAAGATCTCACAACTGGATCCAACTAAGTTTGCAAGGTTTTTGAAATTAGATGTTTATTAGACATTAAAAGATTTGTTTAAATGATATAAATGCATATTTGGTGAATGCTGACGGCAAATGAGAAAGTTTTATAATGTTTGCCTTTCTATTACTATAATAATATAAAAGCAATCGTTATAAGGCTTTTTGTATACATTTTAATTCCTTTGTTTAACCATTCTATCTGATAATTAGACAGACTTCTATCCGTATTTGGACAGAACTGTTAACAACAACAGCGAACAAAGGGAGGAGAATGTGATCCTGTTGTGTTCAGGCACGACACTCTCGCGCCGTCAAAATAAAACCTCGAACGCATCGGCCAAACGGACAACTTATCGGCCGATTCTGATATTTGAAAAATGCCAAATATCAGCCGATATATCTGTCGACCACTAATTTTCTGCATAATTTTCCAAAACAATACTAAATATACTATAAATCAGTGTTATTTTATTATGTATATATGATTATAGCATTTATTAATATTTCGTATTACCTATTATTTTATATTTTCAGTCTTCATTTTAATTTTAGTTTAGGTTTTAGTAATTTTGTTATGGGTTTTGTAATTTTATCAACTTTTTGGTCAAATATAAATATTAGTGATGAAATGATAAAGAGAGAGAGGAGAGAGAGAGAAGAGAGAGACATTCTCGCTGCTCTGTCATGCAGCAGTACATTCTGACTTATGATCGTGTCTGTTGTTTTGGCAGCAGTTGTGTTGGGATCCGTCCACCATACATCTCACATATCATATTCAACGGCTCCAATTACTCCAAACTCAATTATATCTGTCGTCACCCTACTGAACCAATCCCTGGTTTCATTTCACCAATGGATAAAACCAACACATTGAGCTTCCAGCAGGAATAATTTGATACCAGTAACCAGACAGACAAAGAGCTAAATACAACATTTAGTGCCAATCCAACAACAGTATACAGACCAGAAAATCCATACCAACTCTTACAATATACATATTAATCCGCAGAAGAGAAATATTAATCTCACAAAGCATGGCAAGAACATGTCTTAATCAAATCAAAAGAATAAACAACAATTAAAAATCAAAATAAAGAAATGAGAAAGTGTTAGTTACGTACACAAAATCAGCCAAATAAGATTTTTTACAATACCTAGACTTTTCCAATCATCACATTTCTCCTCCAATTTTCATTATGACAAAAAATGCTATAACTAAAAAAGAATTACTGAAAATATTCTATTTCTAATGAGAATCACCACTGAGAATGATGGGAATTACTGGATGAAAATTACAATGCAATGTAAAATAAATAAATAAATAGTCATACAAATGGGCTTTATTTTCTTTATAAAACAAAAAATATAATATTTTAATATAATAACTTGTTTTTTATTTGATTTAGAGTGATGTATATGCATACTATCTAATCTAATAACTGATTTTAAAAAACACCCACTGGAATTGTCTGACAAAGGCAGAAACTGAAATGCTTTTGAACTTCTCCAGCATCTCAGGGTACACAGTAAGTGAAAGTCCGGTGGCTGTACGCTCACAGCTAGCACAGCCCAACAGAGACTGCACTGGAGAGCACTCGTTAGATTCATGGTAAACACACAAAGGACATAATTCTTTACTAGCTACTACACTCCAAAACATCAGATGGCTGCTGTCTCTTTTAGTGTCGAGATCAGCATGACATGTTTTCCTGGCATTGTCAGCATAAGAACGGTGTTTTAAGAGTTGTAGGACAGAAGAGAACAGATTTTGGAAGTAGTCATAGAAGCATGTTTTATGACTCTGAATACCTGAGTCTTGCTGCGATATGATCATTCGAACAAAGAGTGAACAAGGGCTCCAGTTTCCCACAGTGGTAAATTAAATTTGTACGATTGTTATGTTGGGGAGTGGGGTGATTTAAATGCAAAAGCTGTGAGGTTTGGACTTGACATCCAAAGAATAGGAAAAAATGAAGATATTTCCAAAACTCAGAGAGACCTCTGGAACTATTGAAAGCAGTCATATCGTTTGTGAGAATTCCCAAAAACGATCTCTATTCTGGCCAGAATTCTCAGAAACACTGAGAGCCAGAAGTGCTCTGAAAGTCTCTGCACCCCGCTCTATTTATAGCAACTTGATTAGGGGAAAAAAAGGCACAACAACACTACTCTCATGTCTTGAATGCCAAAAAGACCAGACAATTCCTGAGGGGTGATTCAAGCGCTGGCCTTTCACAGCCTGGCGCTAGAGTCATTTGCTTTTATCTACTCAAGTCTAAAACTATCCGTTACAACACACCCTTTTACAACTAATTTGAGAAAACTAGTATGACACATCTACTAACAAATAAACTAATCCTAAAACACATCCTTGCTTTCTCAAAACAGCTCAGCTCCAAAACCTAGAGAGCTGCCTAGGTAGACAGCATATACATTTTTGACAGTGTGAACAGCACAAACCACATGGAATCTGATCTTTTCGATTCTGATTTGGGCCACTTTCATATGTGATCCTAAATCCGATTCAGGTCAGATTTAGCAACGCTATGCAACATCAGTCTGAACGGTCATATTGGAATTGATTTTTCATAATTCTGTGATGATGGGAGTCACTGCAAAGATTTTACATTAGTTCTTTGATTACTCTGTGGATATAAAAGACAGCTGTGGAGGCAGTCAGTGAGGTGTTGTTTTACGGTGTATTATAGTGACAGCTCTATACAAGCTAAATTTAAGGGGTTGTACTGTAAATATAAGGGATGCACGATATTGGAGTTTTGCCGATATTTGATATGCCGATAATTTTCAAATCATTTTGGCTGATGGCCGATGCTGATACCGATATATAATTATTTTTAATTTTGGCTAGTTTTTAACAAGAACTTATTTGTTAGAATTAAATAAACAATAATAAATTTTTTTCATAATTAAAGTACATTGAAAATTTGAAAATAACTATAAATAAACTATATTATTAATCACTGTTCAACTGCATTTTTTTCTTTACAGAAGATGTTGTCCTTAACATTTTATTTTATGATTTTAACATTTGTACATGGTCCTAAAGCAAAAGAGTTGTACAAATTCAGAACATCTTTTAGAGCTCATATTTGTTTTAAAAATAGAACATATTACACATTAATGAATAAATCACTATATACAGTAAATATAAATATAATTTACTTGCATGTTTGTGATTTTTTTTGTTCTGTAAGCATAGTTTCTGCCCTTTAACAAAACTACGCATGATTTATTGCTCATTACTGCTTTTAATTTATCAGAACACAGGCTAATATCTTTGTGTATTTTGCTTTCATTTTATTAGAAGTAACCCACCAATGCCCCCTACAGAATAAAAACTCCTTACTGAGCGGGCAATAGGACCCGGGGGAGGCTGCCGCTGCACGTGCTATTACTGTTTAGTCTATAGCACACCTATTCTGTACGTGCATTCTCAGTTTAAATGCAGTGATCCAAAGAGCACATTCTGACGTAACCTAATCGTCTACACAACACCCTGAGCCCTGGGAGTTTAATTTATTCGTCTTATCAGTATGGCATATCGGCATATTTTTTTCATATCGGGCCGATGCCGATATTTATATTTAAAGCCACTATCGGCCAATTCCGATATTGGTCCGATAATATCGTGCATCCCTAGTAAATATTTAAAAACTTTGCTCTCTTTCTCCCCATCTTCTGCTCACAAATTTGCTGGCTTTTGCTGCAAATCATCTTATAAATGAACATGTAAACTCTTACTTCAATGGCCTCCGTGTTTACTTTCGTGTGACATCATGCTTCATGACATCTTGTTACCATTCTTGTGCGCATATGTGTCAGTTCAGCACCATCATTCTGTAGCGTCTGGACCAATCAACACACAATTTCCATAGGAAGAGACACAGTGCACAGTAGAAATTTACTTTTCTACTAATTAATTCATAGGAAAAGCTTTCTTTGAATGAACACACATATCCTTCAGGACATGTTGTGTATGTTGTCTTTGATATTTTAGACTATTTTAGGCATGCTTATGATGGAACCCATTCCTGTTATCCCCCCCATTTCCTTTGCATATATATAACCCTACCATGTTTAGTATTTATGAATTCGCCTTCTGATGATCTAAAAGAGACTGTATATTATATGTTGGTACATAGGCATATATTAGTGCCCTGTTCATTGGACAGCCCATCTTGAGAGGCGGGGATCTTCTCCGACCTCAAAGGCATCACACCATGTGACCCTCCCAGAGTCGGTGGTTCTGTTAGATTCTAAGATGAAGACATAAGCTAGAATGCTTCTGCAACCCCCTAAGTACTTGCCAGGCTTCGGCCTTGACTTTTCCATTCAAGATTCTCTGACTCAAACTGGTTATTTTTCATCAACCAACTTCAGCAAGATCATCTTGGGCCTTCAGATTGCATCAAGCCTTTCTTTCAGACAGTGCAAGTATTCAAAATTAGTCTTATTAATTGATACATTAGGTATCATTTGCACCTTTTTTACAAAGATGTGTTTGAACTAAGAAACTGATGTTTCCTTCAGGCGGTAGATCTACTGAATATACAAATGGTTCCATAACTTCATATTCTTATTTTCTCTCCTCTTTACTGAGTTAAGCTTTAACCCTTTCCTATACCAACTGTATGCGTGTGTGTGTGTGTGTGTGTGTGTATGTTAGACCAGTTTAAGTGTTTATGTAGTATGTTAGTTTAAGTGTTTATGTAGTTAATAAGTCTTACTTGTATCACACTTGACGTTGTTTATTGTTTTCTCATAACTGGAGTCCCTTAATCATGCAGATTTTTGCTACATGCTCCGAGTAGTATTGTACGGTTAGAAAGTTATTTCCCTTAACCAGGAATTAACGTTCTTAGAATTGACAGACAGTCGACCCTGAGAGGTCAAGTAAATATCTACAGCAGATCTAAATATTTATAATTCATTTTAACTAGTTATGATTAATTATTCATATTTCCCCATGAGCTGATTCGCTACAATTCGTTCACACTGGAATCTGATATTGGCCACATTTAAAAATTATAATGTGAACAACCATACAAAAAATCAGATCTGAGCAATAAATCGGAATTGTGTCAATGTAGCCAAACTGTCCACCACAACAGTAGTTGACCATAGAAGATGACTGTTCACATTAATTTTCACTATAGCACCTCTTGCTACAAGCAGCAGACAGCAGAGCAGCTGACTACATTTTAGAGTAGAATCTCAGGGAATGTAGGACCTCAAAAAATGTACAGTCTTCCCTGTCTCACAAATCACTACAGCTTTCTCCAAAACAAAAACGCCAAAAAACTTTCAACAACCAATAAAACTAGTGCTGCTTGATTTGAGTGGATGAAAACTGAAGTATGGATGGAGAAAAGACGGAGCGAGAGATCTGAGCACAGAAGGAAAGAATGCTTTCAAGACCAGATAAGCACTGCAGCAGGAATGAGATGGTGAACAGCGAGAGCTATACTGAATACCAAAATCTCTCAGTTCACATCTCGGCTATGAAGTAGTTTCCAGGAAACTCCCAGGTCTGTCAGTAGCCTCTGCCTTCTCTAGTTGGTGAATTTCTGTAGCCCAGGCATGTCCCAGTGCTGTAACACCAGGGGAGGTTGGCTTGTGCACTTTGTTGGGAGAACAAAAACAAAAGGCTGGGCTCAGCAGTTGCTTTTGTCACCAGTTACTTAGAGAAAGAGTACACTGAAATTTTAACAGCGCCCTACAGCTGGGGCCTATTCAGGTATAGCGACATACCACTCTCTCTATCTGCAATGTTTTATGACAAGGATCAATTGTCTGTTGAAATTTTGTCCAGAAGACATTTTACCCACATGCCACAAGTCTGACCACTACACAAACAACCTAATCAAAGTCTTGAAAATTACTAACAAATTAAGGATGCACCAATCCCATTTTTTTAGAACCGATACCAAAAATTCTGAGTATCGGACGATAACGATCCAATACTAGCACAGTTTTTTTTTTATCAATGTAGAATTTCTATACCTCTGTGTGTTGACCTGATCATCACTGTTTTGTGTCTTAAACCCAATCTACTAAATATAGACAACTTCATTCAGACCCCTGCTCTAGAAAAATTATGAGTGTACAATTTTATAAAATCTAAACATTTAGTGGAAAAAAAACACTATTTAGTGGGGAACAAAAGTGAATAAGTGTAGAACTAAATCTGGTAAAATGTTAAACACTGCTTTTTGTATTGTTGTAAAATACATTCATGAAAAACAAGTAAATATATTTATATATAAATACTATATACTACAAACTTAAAATACATTTCTTTTAAATGTATAGCACAGTAATGAGGCAGCAACATATGACAGATAGGACAGAACAAGAAATGCTATTAACAATCTTTCATTGCGCAAAAGTATTGTAACTTGAAAGGCTCCAATACAGAGCGGCACCAAGTGCTTATGCGCATCCCGTGCATAGAATGATGCGCTTGAAGCAACACAGAGTCACAGTGCCCAGCACTTTGCATAGAAAAAGTTCAAAGCGCAAAGAGAAGAGATATTGATGCATAGTGTATCATATCTGTAATAGAGTCTTTTCTTTTAACGGTTTTAAATTTCAGTTACTGTGCATGTTAAGAATGATTCATAGTGCTCTCTACTACAGTTCTGTGATCTAACAGACACCCAGTAGCAGTGTTAATTTCGTTAACGAAGAATTATATGAAAATGTTCGATGACGAGCTTTTTTCCCTATGACTAAGATGAGACCGACAATAAGGTCACTAAACTATACCTAGACTATATCAACCATGCAATTCTTGAACGAAATAATATGGACTAAAATTTTATTCAAAAATATCAAACTTTTTTCACACACAAAAGGCGCAAAGATCTGTTTACTGCAGAACTACTCTATAGTTCCTCTACTACGGGAGCTTTCATGTGTGCGGTTGCCAGATATAAAAGTTCAAATCCCCGAATCAGAGCTTCGCTGTTACATGGATACATTTTCCTGAGCCCGTGTTTTATGCTTATTTAAGCAATCTGGCAACATGCCACGCACTCACGCCTCATTGCGAAGCGCCGACCACGCCGGCTCGACCTGCAAAACACAGAAAACAAACTGGAGTTCTAAACCGGAAATGAAAGTTTCACTCATGCGTCTATGTACTCGTCTGAGATCTCGAGTGATATTTTTTGCGATTGTGTGCACTGAAAAAATGCACTACTCATCGGTTTTTGTTTAAAGGGTCATATGATGCCATTTTTTAAAGATCAGATTTGGTGTAACAGATATTTGACATGCTTTCAGAATGTTCAAAAAACACATTAATTTTTCAAATCTGTTCTTTATTGTAGGTCCTCTATGCCCCGCCTTCTCTCAAACGCTTAGTTTTCTTATGAGAAAGAAGTCCCTCCTTCTGACAACCACAGTCTGCTCTGATTGGCCAGCTGACCACGTGCATTTACTGCCGAACACCGCACGCACTCGTCGGAAATGTACGCCCCTTACCATAATCGCGAGCTTCATCTTCAAAATAAATGTAAAGACAGTAAATAATGTCTTTAGTTTTACCATCAGTTCAAGCCTGAAAAAGGAACAGAGTCGCGTGACAGACACAATAATGAATATGTGTTTGCAGTACACAAGCCACGGTTAAGACAACTGACTCCACTGTGATGTGACTCTCTCTCTCTTTCTCTCTCTCTCTTCTCTCTCTCTCTCTCTCCTCTCTCTCCTCTCTCTCCTCTCTCACGTGCGCAAAAACTACCGCATTTGAAACAGTCAACAGCACAATAATTTAAACTCCCTCTCTAGTTCACAAATGTCGTCATAAAATGCATTAGCTGTTCGTTGATAAGGAAAGCTTCAAGAATCCTAATGCATCTACTATCGTAACGCCAAATAAGTGCTTTTCGCTTCGCCAAAAACACACAGCGTCTCCCTGACATGGCTGCTTCACCACTAACTGCAGTTACTGAAACCACGACTTCTTTCTTTGCATGCACATTTGGGCACATTATGCAAATATTGCCACATAGTGATGTAGATATGTGGGTGTGTGTTAGAACGAGCCGTTTTAGGGGGGGTGTGGAAGAGTCTTAACTTTGATAAAGAATCTCTTTGTTTTGAGACTTTAGTCTTTGCAACTTCAGGGATCTTATCTATGCACAATCAGCTTGTACACTCCAAAGAGAAAGGAAAACTTGAATTGCATCATATGACCCCTTTAATATAGAAATATAACATATGCACTTTTTGGAATTAGCTTGACATCTACTAGGAATTTTCTTGTTATATAAATAATATTTTTCGTTTGTTTTAGCCGTTTTCATAATGTAGACCGAGAGATTGCACAAGTCTTTGGTATTAATTTATATAATTAAAAGCCTGTAATAAATCAGTACACTAGATGAAGTAAAATACACCATGGATTTGTGGCTAACATTCTAATGTGTTTTGTGCTTACTCTGGAGAACGTGCAAGCCTGAATGCCAAACTAAATTTCTCAAATCAGACCATTGGTGACAATAAATATTTTTGATTCAGGTTCTAAAACCAGGAGTTCAGATGACAAAAATGTTGACAACATTTCACTATGTCGACTAAAACCTGACTAGTATCCATACATTGCATTGAATACACAAAAACGTACCAGTTTTGTCTCAAATAATGATAACTAAAATGTACATTAAGACTAAAACTAAAATCGTATTGCTAAAATGTCAAGTTTTCTTTGACTAAAACTAGATTAAAATGTTGAGACATTTAGTTGACTAAAACTTGACTAAAACTACATAGGATAAGGTTGACTAAATATGATCAAAACTAACAAGGACATTTAAACTGCAGGACTGCCTAACAATTGAGACAATATGCAATTATTTAGAAACAGCACTAAACTCCAGCAGTTTGAATGCTGAACGCAGGATGACTGACAGCCGCAGCGGAGAGAAGAAATTATGCAAACTTGAATTTAACAACATTAATATTCATCTGTACCTCACATTAATCTATGGAACGGTTTCAGAAAACTTGGAATATAGTGCACGGAAAGTTTGTTGTGCTTTATAATGTTTTTGTACCTTTCATGGGGCTTAATAATAACAAGGAATAGTATAAGCACAATATCAGATTTGGATTGGTCTCGTCTGACCAATACCCGATCCGGCAGAAAATGGCAGTATCAGAGTAGATACCGATACTGAGTATTGGATCGGTGCATCCCTATAACAAATTCCAAGCAAGTGCATTTGAGCAGGTTGTAGCTAAACTCTAAAAGACTTTGGCCCTCCAGGAGCAGGATTGGAAACCCTTGGCAGTGTTGCCAAGTCTGCAGTTTTCCTGCTGAATTGGGCTACTTTTATACTACTGCCGCAGGCTGTTTTTTTTAGTTAAAGCAAAGTCCTGTTCTCACTGTTATACTGTTCTCACATCTCATAAACATAAAACAGTGGCAACAAGCTACTCAAAACGAAAGCAGAGATTCACAATGACAATTTCCTGTTAATTATTTTCACATGTGCATTCTGATGTGTTGGCAGATGTCAAGCCAAATCTGAATCCCTGAGTCATGCTGTCATCTGGGAAAGTCCTACAGAGACGGAGCAGGCAGACGTGCAGTGCTATAGTTCTGTGGGTTTGGCAATGGTCTGTTGGAGCAGGAAGCACACGGGCACGGATATTGTGTGGAACGTGTGGCAGGGTGGAGCGGCCAAGCCCTTCTTATCTCCCTCTCAGGAGCAGATGTTGCCAGCTGTGTGGAGCAGCGATAGTGATCGGGGTGCGCCTTCTGTTTAGACTTGCTCCAATGGACTGGAGAGCGGAGAGGTGGGGGAGAAAGCGGGATGCATGGGGATACAGTTTTACAGGCCCAACCACAAGTACTGACAGCTGACTCGCCCAAACTAAAGTAGGTCCAAACTGTGTTTCTTAAAATGTTCAACATCAACTTGGTTTCGATTCAAAACCAATGATATAAAAATTTACATGCTTAATATAAATCTCAGCCAATTCCAATCTAAGTGAAATTTTGGAGTGCCACTTGAGATGACTATTTGCGATTTTCTGAAAAGATGTGTTCTCAACTGTGTACTTGACAACTGAATTATCAACACTAAGGTACACAATAGTACAACACATTAAACTGACTGTATGCCATGTTTTCTTTCGAGTCAAATGCGTCATCTACCCCTGACCTAAGTCCATTAAAATGCTTCACATTTCTCAGGCAATTACCCGTATCATGTACAACGCACAATGGTTTAAGAATGCAACAACTGCTGTCAACATGATCAGGTGCTCCTAAAGTAACTGTACGTCAACACCTCCGGCATGAACAAAAGCATACAATTTTTACTTATGTGAAACCAGTTTTTCTGTCTGTGAAACCAAGAACTGACTATCACATAATGTCGGCATATAACAGCAACATGAGCAACCTGGGGGGGCCTTACTCAAGGGCACAATGGTGATCATTTCAGTGGAGATTGAACCAGCAATCTTACCTGCCTGTTTGACGGCATAGTGAACAGTGCTACTAATAATACTGGTATAAACATTTGTGTTGACAACACCTTCTTCACTAGTGAAGTATGCTGCTTTCCCAACAACACCAGTGCCCTAAAGGCTCTACTGGATGACAAGAGACCCTTAAAGAAGGGAGACATGGAAAAAATGAATGCATACAAAGAAAACTTAAACTGAAGTTGAGGGAAAGCAGGGACTCCTAACAGTAAAACAGTAGAGAGTACGCTACAGGAGAACAAGGTGAGGGATATTTTGGGAGTAGTAGAAGAACCTGGAGTTGGCCAACAAGCTGAACCAGTTTTTTAATGGAATTTAGTCAAGATCCTCTGTGGTCCACAACCCAACCCCCATGACCACCAGCTCCCTGAGACCTCACAGCTCCAAAGCTTTTTGCCTCAGAGATTGTGACACAGAGATTGTGAATTTGTCTTGGAATTTACATTGGCATCAACTTACACAACTTAATTAAAAATATAGTGATAAGTAGCAGTATTTAACTAAATAATTACCCTTTTTAAAAATGCCCAAATGGAAATTGAGTGATTACTCAAATGAATTGACGTAAGTTGCTGCACTCAATTTTTAAACACATTGACTTCCACAAATAAATCAGACTTGAGGACTGCTAAAATAAAGTTCTCATTTGTGCCTCTGTCTGCTAGATGCGTTTTGTGCATTCTAGTGGGTACCACTCAATACAACGCAATGCAATATCATATTTGGTTTGAGATTAAAACGATGGCAAATGCACGAGAGGCCCAGGGAGAGATGAATCCACAAGTTCAGTTTTAAACTCTCCTGTGCCTCATAAAATTAGCCCTGACTGCACCAGGAAATATCAAGTTTGAGTTTATTCAGATACTTACGCTAAATGGTATGACATTATATTAAAGTAATAAATAACAAAAACTTGCTACTAGAAAAATTAAAGTGCACAGATTGTGCCCCTTTTTACAAGATGTAATTCAAGTCTCAGGTGTCCCCAGAATGTGTCTGTGAAGTTTCAGCTCAAAATACCCCACATATCATTTATTAAATAATTTTGAAAATGCCAATTTTGAGTGGAAGCAGAAACAAACTGTTTTCGTGCCTGTATCTTTAAATGCAAATGAGCTGCTGCTCCCTGCCCCCTTTTCCAGAATAGGGCTGTGTCTTTACAGCTGGTACTTCAGATACTCTGCCAAAAAACATCTGCTTGGATTTGATTATCATGTCTATCGCACTGAAATTGTGCGTTTTAAAAACCATATCAGTTTAAACTATGATATAGTGTTCTCAGAGTACACACATCCGTAGCATGTGCGCAGGAAGCAGCTGTCACATGGTATGCGAGTACTAAACTAAGTTCTCTTTCATGTCTTATTGCGCTTAAACTGTCAACATACACACAAGTTTGTTAAAAACACACGAGTTACAAAAAACAGTTGTTTATGTCTGTGAAGGTAAACAGCTGGAAAAGAAATTGCATGTTTATATTAGATCTGTTTGACGTTACGCAGCATAATATGAGTCCCATTACTGCGTCTTATGCTGTTATATGACCCAAACAATAAAATAAAAACAGAAAATCACTAACAGCTCTTGGCCGAATAACTTCTATAACTTTAATAAGATGGCATTTCTAACTTGAATGCTGCTTTTAAATTCTCTAGCGTGAAGATAAACATGACGGATTGTGTGCGGCTCACTCAGGGCGGGGTCTCTGCCAATATGGCGGTGTCAGTCAGAGGCCACGAGCGGGGCCTGAGCAATGTGATGTCACACTGCTCAGAGAATCAAAAACACATGTTAATGAACTTGATTTAGTGTTTAAGGTGGGATGAAACATAAGAAGTGGGTGGATTTTTATCATTGTAGGGTGGTTGTGTTCACACACTGCCAACACATTTATGTCCAAAAACCATGTAAAAGGGGATTTTGTATAATAGGTGCCCTTTAAGTTACTCCCCAACAATGCACCACCTGTCCTTTAAGTTACCGTACAACATTGTGTTGCCATGTAAACAACTCTCGACCTACAACCAACCAACAGAGCCTGGCATTCATTTCTGCATGACAATCCCCAAGCCATTTTGTTTTCACACCCTATGGAAACTTATATTTGCATCCATCTGTGTATATCTTCACAGCACAGCTTGCATCAAACTTTATATGACATGATATAACAAGCCAGTTAAAAACTCTTATGCTAAAAAAATTTCAAGAAAAAATATTTCTTGTTATCACCAGGTCTTCTTGTAGACAGATCCTCACCTCTTAGGTAACAAGAATACTGAGGTTTTGACCTCAGCTATTGAATTACAGCTAAAACTGCACAATGCAGTCAGTCTGTGTCATGAGTCATTTTGGCTGTATAGTGGCATTTTAAAGCTCTAAAATATTTTGGCTTTGTCTACTCTTTGGTCTCATACAACATGGATGGCCTTTGCCAATCGGTAAATCCTTTGGCACCGAGGCTGATGCTTATAATGAGAAAAGTGACTCAAAGCTCATTTCTTGTAAGCGAAATTTTTCCCATTCTCATATTCTTACATACATTGTTATAGAAAGTGATGCATCGGATCCTTCTTGAGCGACACACACTTTTGTCTACGCTTTAACAAGACTGATGTAACTGACCTTTCACAAGACTGGCACGCTGAGGGAATACCACAATCATGAGACAAAGTTAAAGCATGACGCGCAAAGATGATCAAAGTCTTACTCTAGAAAATACATTTGAGAAAAAAGATAAGTTAAATGCTTGACTGAAAATGCATTTTTGCAGTGATATAACGTTTCCTCCCAACTCTCACTATTAAACACAAAGATATGGAGTAGCTGATTGCAGTAAACCAGTAAACTTCAACAACCACCTCATCCTGAAGACTGTAGTATGTCAGCAGGTTGACGAGCTGTATAGTCGGCATGTCCAAAGGTTGGATCTGTGAAGGTCAATTTCTTTCCTAACTACTCGTCTGGCACAGGAGGATGGGAAAGCAGCAGCAACATTACTTGCAGTATCCAAGGTGACGCAGCTGGGAGAGTCAAAGGGCCTGTCACGTGTGTGTAGCACGAGGACTCTGTGTGCTGTTCTGGCCCCAATAACTCCAGCCTCCAAAAGCAGACTGGCTCCCACAGCCACTTCCTACTTTTTCAACATGGCTCTTTAACCCCGTCGCTGTCTCTCTCGCTCACTCGCTCTTTCCCCAGCCACACTTCCTGTGGGAACTGTAGGCAGCAAAGCCATTTAAGAGATTAACATCCCACAGTCCTTTCAATTTAAAGAGGCCTACTACTTCAGTAATTAAACTCATGTTAATTACATTGAGATAACATTAAACATACTGTCAGTTAGTAGCCTGGTGTATTGGTCTCACCCATATTAAAGAAAGCTGTTTTTATGGAGAATATATATTCCAGTAAGTACTAGGGATGTAATCATTCACTCAACTCACGATTCGATTCACGATTTTGATTTCACGATTCGATTCACTTTTTTTTTTTTTTTACAAAATGAGATTTAAGACAAATTCTAAACAAAATGTGTCTTTTTATTATTGCTTGAACAAAATGCTGCACATTTCTTTGTGAAATTGAAATATAACACTATAATAATATACTAAAACAGATATTATTGCTCTTTTGTTGGTTTTGATTGCTCTATTGTCCTCATTTGTAAGTCGCTATGGATAAAAGGCATCTGCTAAATACAAACTAATAAATATGTCAAATGACAAAACTAAACTGAAATTTTAAAACAAACCCCAAAGCAAATATAAGTAACACATAAGAAATCTCTTATAAACAAAATAAGGCTTTGTCTGTGGCTTTTTCCTTTAAAATGAAGGCCACCTAGGGATGTTTATTTCGGTTATTTTTCCTAACTGACAACAGACGCTCGTTAACCGATTGTTAACCGTTAACCGACAAGATTATTTTAAATTATAATTTAATTAAATTAGAAAGGATAAGTGTCTTTGAACCGTTAAAAATACTAACATTTGTTTCACGGGAATTCATTTTACATGCGCAAAAAGCAGCAAAAAACAGAACATGAGGATTCACATGGTCATATCACATCACGCACCTGCAGCGCTATTTTATATATATATATATATATTATATCTACTAAATAGCCTATCACATAAAATATATTGTTTACTTACTATTAAGTAATTCAGAAAAAATTAAGAAAATGAAAGAAAAACTGTGCAACAAGTAGCCTAGTAGGCTATGCAGAGTTTTGAACGGTTCATTTTTGAGCTACGCGAAAGAAAACCAGACGGCAGAAAGCGGCATCCTATTATTCTTTAGACTTATTTTACAAAAGCACAAACATTAGTTTTTATTGTGAATGTACACAAATAAAAGCAAACCTTTTACAATTCTTATTATCTTTATGACTAAAAGGAGTAGTTTCTTCCACTTTTAGAAGGAAAACATTTATTTCTCCGGCGCCGCATGCGCGCACACAGTTAAGCTTTGCTACCTTGACAATGCAGCCTGTTCATTATCATAATAAAATACCGTCAGACAAACATACGGAAGAAAACACACTGCTCGGTTCAAATATGTAGTAAAGCCTGTGCCGTTAAGTGTTATCACCGTACCACCCGCCCCGGGTGGATGTTATGCAAAACATTTTGTTTTACGTGGATATTAGAACGCGAGTGAAGTAGGCTCCATAGTAAATAATATTTTGGCATTCAAATACTTGCGAATATAGAAACATTTGATTTTTTGTGTGGAATGAGGGACCCAACGTTGGTTTCAGTTTCATTTTAGCCTAAATGAATTCGTTTTGGCTTGTCGTTTATATAGCTATAGCTTCTTATATTTTTAATTCTTGTTCTTTTCTAAATACTGTTAATTGAAAGGATTTGTTGTGGAGTGAGGGGAACTAAAATACATGTTTATAGTTTTTATAATGTTTGTAACATTTTGCGTCGACCTTAGGCCTTATCTATTTCTGAATTACACATAAATCGCCATACTCAATACTATTTTTTTTTATATACGCGAGCGTAGGCTATTTTACTGCCGCAATCCTTTTAATAGTGTGACAATTACTGAAAAACAAATGAATACAAAAATGACTTTTTAAAACCATTTAAACGATTTGTATTACTCGGTTGTCAAAAATTTCTTACGGTCGTTAACGGTAAACCAGTTTAAAATGGAACATACCTACTGCAACCACTGCATTTTAATCATGAAGCCAACATGATGCTGCATACATCAACCTGAGCAGTTTTTAATAAGATGCAACCGATTGCATTGTGCCTTTGGGCCGATTGCCGATTTTCCTGATTTTTTTCTTAATGTGATCGGCCGATACCGATTTTTGTGGTTGCCCGTTCCGATTTTTCTTTCTAAGACTATAATTGAAAAGCTATACAAACAAATTTGCTTAGACTTAACAGATAGTAGCATTCAACTAATTTTTTCAGGTTAAGTAAGTTTTTATTCAGGGAAGAAATACTACAGAAATTAAAGTAAACAAATGTAAAATAACACATCCAGTGGTATTTTACATTTGATTACTTTAATTTATGTAGTCTTCATTGTAAAAATTAAATACAGATGAATGCTTACCATTAAAGTTATAAAACGTATGGAGTCAAGAGCAGAAAGTGGTTTTCTTTTCTTTTGTTCTTTGATTAACATGACAGACAGCAGCAGGAATATTGGACTGCGGTCCCATTAAGAGTTTATCCACGGACCCAATAAACTGTTACACAACATGCGTTCCACATTCCTCACTATTTTGTGCGCTGTCCCAAAACTGCTCTGTGTTTAAACATTCTGACCCGTACCTCGCCTAAAGATGTTGGGACATTTTGACATAGATTATTGGTGCCTTGGTTAGGGGGATATCGACCGTTTTAAGATAGAGCGAGTTAGCCACGCAGTTGGTTATTTGTTCCACGAATGCGATTTCATGATGACTGTGAGTGCCCCATGCTTGTGACGCTTCCACATATCTAGATTCACCTGATGCGATCTGGTCGCGCGCTGTTTTTGGTATATGTCGCCTGTACCTTGCGGGAATGACTATAATGCGCAATACAAGCACTATTTAACCGGAGCGAATGAGACGTGTGTGAGAGAGAAGATGTCGTGGGAGAGAAGAGAGCGAGAATGCGCAGCTGAAGTTAAGACCTGTGCCGCTGGTAACAAAATGGATCGGCTCGAAATCTGTAAGAAGTGAGACTGACCGACCGATCATTGATCACCGATCCGGGCCGATCATGAGGAAAATCGTCCGATTCCGATCCCTGGCCGATCGATCGGTGCACCTCTAGTTTTTAATTTAAATTAGATTGTATAATTTCGAAATTTGAAGCAAAAACAGAATAGCCTGACTTAAAGAATAACTGCATGAAACAGCAGAGCTGAATGAGACGCAGATTCGCTCTCTGACAGCAGGTGGCACTTAAAGCTTTTCTTTGGTTTCCGCTGTAAACAAAGCAGCGCTGCACTTATGCATTTTACAGAGGCAAGAGGAAAATAAAAAATACCATCTAAACTTTTCTAAAGACAGTAAGTTCCCCTCAGACATACATTCATATAAACTGCCCCTAATTGAATCGCGATTTGTTTAGCATCTCAACCGATTTGAATCGTCACATATTTGAATCGATTTTCAACCGGCTCGCAGTTAATCGTTACATCCCTAGTAAGTACAAATGGAAATTAATACATTTTCAAAAAATAGGCCTGCTCCTAAAAGCAAAGAGAAGCAAAAGGTCAAACCACAACATTTTAAACTTTATGTACTGCTCCCTAAGAAAACAGTGTGATTACATTAGGGATACATCACAATGGATGATTACTTGTCCAACAACTGACTAATCAATTAGTAAGATTTTTTTCTTCTTATTTGTGGCAACTGTGCTTTAGCTAACCTCTGTGTTGTGTTTAAGACAGTGCATCTTGTTATGCTAAGAAACATGTCCTATTAAGGTCTGGTAAACCTGAAACCAGCCTCTTCATGCATAATGCCGAACAGTTGACAATGCACTAATTAGTTGAATTTGAAGACATTAAGTTAAAATCCCAAGATTGTGGTGATGCACCGAAATTTCAGGCCCTGAAAATTCAGCCGAAAGAATAAGACAAAAGGTTATCGCTTCTCAGCTGACATTATTTGACAGTGTCAGCATCTAGCTATTTCTTGCACCCAAAGTGAATCAGCTACAACAGGTTAACATGTCAGCAGTGTGGACGCACTTCACCGTGATCAAAAATGATGCTAGATTAGCAACATGTCAAATTTGTTTGGCTGAAACATCGAGAGGCGCATGTTTCCAAAGAACTTTACTATGACTAGCTTTAATTTATCACCTGAGAACAGCATCCCTAGTTCAGTTAGCCAATAACTGAATTAACCCAATTACCATAAACTGAAGTTCGGATTTCAGCTAAGTGAAAATTAATTTCAGTTTCAGTAAAAATAATTATTTTGGTGCATCACTACTAGATTGCTTTGAATGTTGCTTAAAGGGGTCATATGATGCAATTTCAAGTTTTTCTTTCTCTTTGGAGTGTTACAAGCTGATTGTGCATAGATAAGATCCCTGAAGTTGCAAAGACTAAAGTCTCAAAACCAAAGAGATATTCTTTATAAAGTTTAAGACTCTGCCGCCCCCCTAAAACGGCTCGTTCTAAAACACCCCCACATACCTACCTCACTATGTGGAAATATTTGCATAATGCCTCCCAAATGTTCACGCAAAGAAAGGCGGCGTGGTTTCAGTAACCACAGTTAGTGTTGATGCAGCATGTCAGGGAGACAGTGTGTGTTTCTAGGCGAAAGCAAAAGCACTTTATTTGGCCTTCAGGAAGTAGATGCATTTAGGAATCTTTAAGATTACTTACAACAGAACAGCAATGCATTTTATGGACGACCATTTCGTGAACCTAGGAGAGGAGTTAATTCTGACTTTGCTATGACAATATGGCGCTTCTGAATCAGCTAATGTTTTGTTATTAGTTTAAGTATTTGCTATTGACTGTTCAAATGCGGGTTTGCGCATCGTGTGTGTGTGTGTTGTGTGTTGTGTGTGTGTGTGAGAGAGAGAGAGAAGGAGAGAGCAGGCGAGAGAGACATATTCATCACTGTGTCTGTCACGCGACTCCGTTCCCCTTTCGGGCTTGAACTGATGGTAAAAGTAATGACATTATTTACTGTCTTTACATTTATTTTGAAAGATGAAGTTCGCGATTATGGTAAGGGGCGTTACATTTCCGACGAGTGCTTGTGGTGTTCGGCCAATCACAATGCACTGGGTCAGCTGGCCAATCAGAGCAGACTGCGCTTGTCGGAAGGAGGGACTTTGTAGAAAACGAAGCATTTGAGAGAGGCGGGGCATAGAGGACCTACAATAATGTACAGTATTTGAAAAATAATGTGTTTTTTGAACATTAAAGCATGTCAACATATTCTGTTACACCAAATACACAAAATAATGATCTTTAAAACAGCATCATATGACCCCTTTAATGACACCAGCATTGTGTGTGTATCATGCAAATCCAGTGAGTATGTCAGAAAGTTAGGGGAGTAAATCACAGTAACGCCTGCACATATCCCTTTCAGCCGTGCAGTATAAAGAACTGAAACAAGTACTGATCGCACATAAATACTAACAGGGGCGACATTTGTAAGAAATCCCAGTGTTTTATAGTCTAGTTTAAATCACCACAACTTTTAAAGCCATGACATTGTGTCACTTCCTTTTGTACTCAAGCTCCACCCCTCCCCCTCTACTTCTGTGCCATGATTCACTATGACCAGAGTCTGAGAGGGAGATCTCTCTATTTGTTTCTCTAATTTCTCCCAACTCAGCCCATGTTTACTCAATCACACTTTGTATTATCAAAAGCTTTCTGAAACACATTTGTTCTTACTTCAGAAATGAACAATAAATCGCATTTGTTAGTGAACTCTTCTCCTCCAGTGTCTGGTTCGCTGGGGTGTGGGCCACCATTAGCAAGCTGATGCATGTCAGATGCAGTAAGAGGGGGGTATTTAATTAAATGGGCCAAAACTACCATGTGGAACTGCTCATATATTACTCATCCTTTCTCATGTAATTTGTATTCACTATAAGTGAAATGTTGAAGAGCGCAGGTCTATATTTACAGGTATGTGGTCATACACAGTCCCGAATGGGGTCCTCATTACTAATAGGTAGTGCTATCGCCTCCAATACACTGATGCAAAAGTTATGTTCAGAACACTATTAATATTTTTGCTGTAGTACAGTGATGTTCTATAAATTGATTTATTTTGCAGAAATATAATTTTGTATCCTTCAACTCAATGCACACAGATTGACTGTTCATGAGCTGACTCAGTATTTGATCGAAATGGCAAAAATTGCATTACAAAAGCCAAATAACACTTTTTGTTTCAGAGATGAAAATTGGTAGCACACTATGGTTTGAAATGTTTGTTGCATAATGCATTCTGTTCACATACTACTTGCCTGTTTTTTTCCCATAACCAACTCAACACTATCTCCGCCCCACAGACGATTCTAACGATTTCATTGGTCATGTCAATAACAGTCCTGATTGTCTACTGTTTGATTGAGTTGACCAGTGAATTGGGTGTGGTGTGGTGTTTTTAAACTTACCTGGTTTGGGAACAAAAAATAGTTTACAAAATAGTAGGATGTATGCAGTGTCCACTAGGGGTGTGACGAGATCTTGTGGCACGAGATCTCGCGAGATCCGATGTGTCTCGCGAGATCTGACTGGTCTCGCGAGAACGTGACAATATCCTCGCGCAGACCTTTCAGATATGTTTGCATTACACTGGCTCGTTCACAAGTGGTGGTTGTGGTATGTAAGATATTTTATGTTCACATCAGGCAAGTGGCTGCATGATAAGCGGGAAGATTACGCAGTGTAGTCATTATCCAGTCATAAAAACAGAATTCACAGTTTAATGCGGAATGTCACGGAATGTCAAATTTTGAATGAATTAATCAACAGTAGGTCATTACACTTAAATCAAATCACGATATGGACTAGTATCTGTAAATATTAAGCCACAAAAGTCGATTTAAATATGAATCCTGCATGTTCTGCCTGTCTCTGTTAATGAATGGTGCATACACGCGGTTTCATTTACTACATACATACTGAAGCGCGCCTGACACTCGCGGTGATTTCAGTGTAGGGATGTCCGATTACAGTTTGAGATAAATCAAATAAATTCCCCCGGTTAGTATTACCATTTCATATTTTAATTATTAAAACCGTATTAGATTACTGCGATTTGAACAACTCACGATAAATAAATACTGACCAGCATAAAGCACAGTTTTAAGTAACAGTCTCACGTGCGCACAGCACGCAGAGTAGTTTCGTTTTGAGTGAAAACAGGGTGGAAAAGCTGGGAGGTTTTAAAAGAGTGCTAAGGGAATTATACAAATGAATATATGAATGAATTAATTATATGAATGCACCTCCGAAGGTTCTGACTGTCTTCAGAAACGATTCAATGGCATTTTGTTTTCATCTTCACTCCATTTAATACCTAAAGGAAGTGTTCTTAATCAGCAATACTGCTTTGTCCACTAAATTTTCCATAAGTGCTACCTGCTGTCAGCGAGTGGATTTACAGATACTTATATTTACATTCAGCCTGTGTGCGGTTTCCGTTTGGCCAAAAACGGACCGAATTTGCATGCACTACTGTAAATTTTGACCGGTTGATGAAAAACAAGCTTATGTGGATTCTACACATTTAAACAATTCAGATAAGTTATCTAGAATTATTATGGAGCAGATAAAATACATATAATTTATTAAAGGGGTACTATTCGGTTTTTGACTTTTTCAACTTTAGTTAGTCTGTAATATTGCTGTTTGAGCATAAAAAAGATCTGCAACGTTACAAAGCTCAAAGTCCAATTCAAACGGAGATATTTTATTACCAGAAATTCACTTTTCCAAATCTACAACAAACGACTCGTTTGGATACAACGCATATTTTCTGGGATTTGTGATATCACAAATATCGACGACTGGGACGAGACCTGGTTGAGCTGCACTAGAGAAGGCAACGAGTGTTATCACTAGGTCGGAGACACGCTAGCCACCCCACCCCCACCCCTCTTTCCCAGGCAGACGAACTTAGAGTGGTTACAATCATTCGGGTTTAAATTGTGCTCAAATTGATTTGATATTGATGCAATAATTACACTGAAGCTCGCAGGCGGCTATGGTAAGGGGGCATGACATTTCCCGACCAGGCGCCGAGTGATGCCAATCACAACACACACTGACCCAACTAACCAATCACAGCACATTTAGTATTTCAGAAGGCGGGCCTTTCATTTGATACAGGAACTATTCGAGGCGTTCATGCCAGACTGGGGAGAGAGGAGTTGTAATAATGTAAAATATGTGAAAGATAATGTGCCTCATTTATCAATCTAACGTAGAAAAGAGCGCAGATCTGTGCGCACAAATCAACTACGACAGAGTTCACGTGTGATTTATGAAACATTCGTATGCCGCCAATCTCATCGTATGAGTGATCGCATGTTGATAAATGTGGCGCCAGAAAACTATCGTCATTTGAATATCACGCCCCTAAAACACCCTGGTTTTGAAGCCTCGCCCTAGAGTTTACGACACAGAGAAACGAAACCTGGCCAAAAAGACGAGGTAATCTCATGAACGAGAAACTGATCTCACTCCAAAATCAACCGGTAACCTTGTAATTGCAAACAATTAGGTTACATTAATATATGTAATTTATATGTAAATTAAAACACTGGTAAATATAAACAGCCTATTTAATTCCCCTCACTCTACAACAAATATTTAAATTTAACGGTATTCAGAACAGAACAAGAATGAAAAAATAAGTAGTTATAAAATTAGATTTATCTATAAAATAAAACACAAATTAGGCTACAGTGGCATTCATTATAAACAGCATACAAAATGTCAAGCAAAACTGAAACAGCACTGGGCTCACGCGCCTGTCTCATACCACAAAAATCCAAATGTTTCCATTTTTGCCATATTTGCAACATTTGTTTGCATAACTATTATTCATAATGCAGCCTAAACATGGCTTTATACTTCACTCATGTTTTAATATCCGTGTAAAATCCTTCACATATGCAAAAATGTTTATTGTTTGGGCGCAGCACGCTGATTTTACAGAGGACCTTTTAAAAAACAGTGTAACTTATGTTTGGTTGACTACATTTTAGTTTGATGATGAATGGCTGAAATGTCAAGCAACGCTAGAACTAATGTTGTCTGTGTGTGCGTGAGGCGCCTGTGCGATCAGATGGATTAAATTAAATAAAGATATAAAGAAAAGAAATAAAATCCATTAAGCGTGTCACAAAAACGAGCATAGCCTATACTTCTTGCACAGTGTCCCCCCCCCCCCTTTTGTTAATCTTTTAATTATATAATAGGCTATAATATAATTTTGTGGGATCCTAGTGATTGGATCCTTTGAGAACTTATCTGTGTTTCTCCTTGGCACAGAAGCGCTGCAGGTGCGGTGCGACGATGATCCTCACGGTTTGGGCGGCTATTAAAGTCCGCTGTACAAAACAACCCCCCCAAGGAATTTCTTTATGATTAACGATGTCGGCGGCTTGTTTGATGGTCAGGACTCTACATGACCAAAAATGCGTCAATCTCTTCTCCGTCTTTCTCTGCTTTGGCGCCTTAGGCACTCCCCCTGGTCCACGCGCTGCGCAGGCGGCGCTTTTGCTCGGCGCGTCGTCTCTGCCTTACGTTTGGTTTGAAGCGTCCCTTCCTTTCGTCGCTGTTGTTGTCCCGCGGCTGTGGTCTCTCTTTTTCGTCGCTGGCATAGCTATCCTCCTACCTCGGCGCTCTTCCCTGCCCCCCCGTCTTTTCCGGCCTCCTCCCCCCTTTTTTTTTAGTTCTCGTGCCGTCTTTTCATAGTAACTCTTTGCCCTAACTCCCTTTAGCTGACATATTTCAGACTTCACAGCCCCTGAAAACACACTTAATGTTTGCTGTGCTCCCCGCCTGGAACGACCCACTCGACAGCGACCGCGGCGGGACCCCCTTCCTCCGGCTGTCCGCCCCCCTTCTCCCTCCGTTGTTGTCTGCTTGGCCTTCCTTGCCTGCTCCCCCGCTTGGTCCCTCCCCCTCTGCCGCCTCTGGTTGCGCCCCTCGCCCCACCATTCATCGGGCTATATACGCATAGTCCTTTGTGGTGCTGCCATGAGCAGTTGTGCACTTGTCTATGCCACGTCGCCGTTCACGACCTTTTCTTTCTTCCTCCGCCATGCTGTTTCTTTAGCCTTATATTTCTCTAGTTCACCAAAATTCCGTCATTACCCATTCCCAGGCGGCCGCCCCCTTCCCGCACCCCCCCCCCCACACACGTGCCATTCAACGCAGCATGATGATTATACTACCCATCGCCTAAATAGCCGCCACTAACAGGGCACCCCACTAGACAACCTGGCTTTCTCGGGCCAACCACTCTCCTTGTGTCAGAAACGGTGGATTCGTGTCACCTCCCCGAGACGACTACTGAGAGCGTGCGGAGAGAGCCCTTTCTCAATAGATTACCCCCAATGGCATCCAATACGACTACAGAAAGACAGATTTGAATATATTATAATAATTACAGTCGACACACACTGTTTCCCCTCCAACAAAGCAGAGAGACAACCCTTGGGCAGGTTCCCAATCCTCCTCCCTTGATCAAGGGATGGGCTTTTAATAATTCCCTGTGTTTTTATTTTCCTATGCACCAGGGTAGATTTGATCTTGTGTCCCATATTATTCAGACTGAGTCCCTGACCGGCCTGCTTAGACACGCCCAACCTGGTGCAGTGTACATGTTGTTTTTTCTGCATACCATGTTTAATTTTTCAAGTCCAAGCTGAATTTCACAACCCCCAGACCTATTTTTTGCCTTTTGTGTTGTTCAACCAGAACGCAATCAAGGCAACAACTTTTCTTATCTTTCATCACTTTTTGAGGAATACTCACTTTCCCACACCAGTCTAACAAACTCTCCTTCGTTCTGTGGAACCCGTTCTCGTTTGTTCTCGTTTTCGTGGGAAAAGTATGTTGTCCACCCCTCGGTCCACTAGTTATCCTACTGAAACACGTGATGTTGGATCTTCTTTATGATTCTGCCAGTTAGCCTACCATTTTCTGATTGACTCACTCCAACCCTACACACGCCACTAAAGACGCTGTTACCAATTTTATCTTCACCCCCACTCAGAAACTGGCTTTGCCACTGCTACGCTGCAATTTTAAGTTGCATACAACAGTGGAAGACTAGGGACCCCACAGATGATACGTCTCCCTGACAGAACGAAATGACAAACGCTGAAATATCCAAACCAGGGATTTAACGAGGAATTCACCCTTACAGCTTCTTTTACACAACTGTTTTGCAAGAATTTCTCAGTCTCTCACAGACAAACACACTCGCACACATTTTCTGCACGGCCAATGAGAGTGGCACATAAAATGCTGACTAGGGCTGATGACCATCAGCTGACCAAACAGAGCAAAGCTTGCCTTCCGCCAACAAAACCAGCCTAGCTGGGAAAAGCTTGGCAGGTGGCCCTGCTCCATACATCATCTCCATTCTCTGCTATTTTAAATCCATAAAACTAGAAAAAGATTGAGCCCTACTTCAGATGAACCAGATTCATATCAAATACACCCCATGTCATCTGTCAAATCAAACTGGTTGGTTGTAAATCGTCACATGAATAGGAGTCTAAAAATGATTTGCCAGACACTAGGTACAAGCAGACTTGTAAGATTAGTGTCAATGTGAGTTTATATGAAGCGAGCACCTGTCATCATAGCAGGATGAACCTGATGGTATCTTTCCCACAATCATGTGTAATGTGCTGAGGGTCTGATCTTTCAGAATCACAGCTACGCATGGCTCCCCTCCAACCGTTTGTCCAAAATGTTGTATTGGTGACAACTTAAGACTTATCATCCGATAAAGATCAGGACAGACAGTCAAGAGCTAAAATGCTGGGTCAAATTTAGGTTTGTGAGGATCATGTTGCTGTATACAAGAACTTCATGTGACAAGACTTTTGCTTTATTGTTAACAAAAAGTCATTCACAAGGACAATATACTTGGGAGGAAGCTGTTATCAAAGTTTGTTTTTAGTTCACCGATATGCCGTTTTTGTATTATTTGTTTGCTATATTTTTCTGAATTCTTATTTAGGTATTTTCACCGGTTTCCTTCTTTGAGTTTCTCATTCTTGTCTTACCCCCCCCCCTTTCCGTGTGGGGCCTTTTTGCTTGTGTTTTGTAGTTTGTGCCCCCCTCTGTTCTCTTTTGGTCGGTTATTTGCCTGCGGGCCGTCCCCCCTCGCAACCCTTTCCCCCGTTTCCTTGCTTGTTCCACCCCCTTTGTTTGCTTGTTCCTGTTTTTCGTGTGGGTTCGCCCTCTCCCTCTTTGGCTTCCCCTGTGCCTTCTGCTGTTCTTCTGTTGGGGTTCTTGCTGGGTGCTTGCTTGGTCTTCTGTCCTTTAACCTGGACTCATTCCGCACTGTCTTATTCCAGACATCATACGCAACCCACATGACCCTGACTTCCCTTCACCACCCCCCAAAACCCCCACCCCCCCCCATACCTCCACTCTTTTAATGCCCTGCCCAGGACGCTCATCCAAAACAGACTTTCCCTCACAGTACCACCTTCACACCACTTCCCCCATAGACATCCAGCGACACCTTACACTTGCTCCACCACCCACCACACAAAACACCACCAATCCAACAGTCCCCACAACCCGTCTGCCCCAGCCGCCCCACCCTGCTGCCGTCCAACCATTCCTGACGAGCACCAAACAATAGAGCCCCGGCACCTTCTCCACCTCGCGCTCCTCCCACATGAGGTCCCGGTTCGACGGCAACCAAAACCCCGCAGTGACGCTCCCCCGCTTCACACCCACCTCCCCTCAAAGAGACCGCATACCCAACAGTAAAAAAAACACCCCACAACACAACTGCCCAGCAGCAAAACCTAAGTGAACCCCCAGCAAACCATCAACCACCTGAGTTATATTCCACTTACCAAATACACTCCCGACCTCAGACCAGCCCCTCCTTACTTACCACTGGCACTCCAGATCAACGCGACGATGCCAGTTTTCCCCCAAGAACCAGCCAGTCACAACCCCGAAAGTAACCTTGCCATTGACTTTCACACCACCTCCCCACCACAAACCACACAAGAACAAGTCGTTATTATTCACCAGCAGCCCCCTCTGACGGGCCACCCCTATCATGGTGAGTTACAAAACACTACACTGCTAACACATGTGACCTCCACACACCCCACAAACCCCCAACATTTTATGCACTAAAACCCACGCAGAAAACACGACAACACATCCAGTTCAAAACAAACTTAGCGCAGCACAGAACTGTCGTGCATCTTGAGCAACACACAGACATCCAGCGACAGGTTCGTTAGGCTATGACTGATTCGCTTTGACTTAATATTGAGTTCAATGAGTCAGTGTCCATTCAGAAAGTGTTCGCCGTCTGAAACGAAATGTCTGAATGCATCAATGACTCATCATTAAGACGGTCAACTTGCAACTTGCCAAATTTAAAAGTAACTTTTTTTTGTATTTTTTTTTACAACTTTTCATATTTGTAAATAAAAAAAACCTTATATAAAACACCAAGCTCACAGCATTATTTATGCTCTTGTAATTTTGCAGTGTTAATGCATTCATGCTAAATTTCAGCTTCATTAAATTGTCTGTGTAAATGCATCTAAATGCCACTTCAGATGCAGCTTCTACAGTGCAAATATGGATTTTGTTGATACTGATTTTATTTGATTGGTAACAGCCCTATATTGTCTTGTTATATTAAGTGAAATTATTAATAAAAATGTAAGAATTTTATATGAAAGATGACACATGAATTTAATAAGGTTAGGGGGAAATGCCCTTTTTATAGGCAAAAAAAAAAAAAAGAAGACTGGAATCATTTAAATTAAAGTAACTTTGGTATTATAAAATTTTTGGTAAACATTTTTCAGCAACTAAATTGTGGCCAGTGAAAATGCTGAATGGCTAATAATTTTGGAAAACCACTAGCCAGAGTGGCTGGTGAGCAAAAGAGTTGATGTCAAGCCCTGTATACAGTGAATACTTGTATTTATACTTATAATGCAGTAAAAAATTTGGTGTTTAACCGGAGTATGGTGGTGGAGGTGCTTGACGTGTCAAACACTAGAAAGGGGTGCACGCTGCAAAAAGTCTGGGAACCACTGCCTTATAGGGTTATGATAATCAAAACAGTCCTGAGCTAGATCAAGCTTTGATCTCTGCAAACCAAACTATAACTTTAATGAAATGTTTTGTTTTATGTGAATTTGAGAATTCATACAGAGTGGCCATAAATAAAGTAATAAAGCAGCTCCATTTCTTCCCATGATGCACTGCTGGTGGCCGGCAGCTCTGTCAGGAAGAGCTTGTGGCCTGGCCCAGTTGACACACATTGTTTATTAGTGATGTCACCACTTCCCGAGAGGGCCTCGGGGTTAAAAAAAAAAAAAAGACCACAGATCAGCGAAATGCCGTGACAAAGAGCAAGCTGTACAGTACAGCCTTCAGCAAACGTTCAGTTCCATCATACTTGCCACAAGCTACATATATTCACTACTACAAATAAGATCACAGACATTGTTTGGGTGTCTGTTTAGTTATTGTTAGTGTAGTTAACGAACAGATTTCAGCTAACATTACAGTCCTGGAAGGTTATGAGGACTCAAGCTCATATTTGCAATGTTTTGTAGTTAATTAGGGCTGTCGCGATTCGTCAATTCTATTCGACTTTTCGATTTTTAAAAATCCTCGACTTAATTTTGCCTGTGTCAACTAACCGGCAAAATACCGGATGTGGCGCATTTCACGGATGAGAATGTATAAAACACATTATTAGTCATAATTAAGCATAACTGTGAATTCACAAATGCTACGATTTAATGAAATAATTATATGTGATGCAGTTGTAGGCGTGTAGGTTAAGTATGTGCGTCTCACAGCGACTCCATTCACAGTAAATGCTGTTCCACAGGAACCGTTATCATTTACATGTGTGGAGCGTCTCAAACTCCATCTGTACACGTTGTTGTGAGTTTGGGTTTATTATAACGCTCATCTGGGAATGCAACGTGCGCCATTTCATCAGATGTGTAAGGTAAATCATTTATAATTCCACGCAAACACAGGAGAATACATCATTATCTCGCTGTTTCAAAATAAAAGCTCAAATCCTCACTCTGAGTTTACACGTTTCATGTCCACATATTCATTTAATTACAGTGGCTATAGCATTTCTGTCATAAAGAAATGGCCAAATATTAAAGATTAAGTGGACATTTGAATTAAATGGTGCTTGGTCAATTTTAAACAAGTTTTAGATCGCACAGTAATGTGTAAAAACAATCATCAGGCCGTTGGCGCCCCCTGCAGGCATTTGTTGTAATGCGTACTGTACATTAGCTCTATTCACTGATCTATAATAGAGATTATATTATTTTATAATTATTATAAGATCAGGGGCTCATTACATATAATACATTGTATTTTAACAATTTTGTTCAATAAAAACATATGATTTCTTGCTTTTGATACTTATTTGAACTAATTATTATTGCCTCACTGATATTATATATGTATTTTAAGTACATTTAAAGGCTATTGTTCACTTAACCTACATCTACATTTATTACCACAAAAATGTATTATTAATTATAATATTTTATTATTAGTAGACCAGAACACGAGTACCTGTTATTCTTAAGTTATTGTTATTCTTACACTATAATACTGAACTTTGATTTCGGTGATTTGGACTATGAGATGGACACTTGCTTCTTGCACTCTATGTTGCACTTTACTTTTGCTTTAAAAAAAAGGATTTCATAGAAATTTGGATTTCATTTGGAGTTTCACAACTGAAGCCCATTTTTTTCATCATGCTGGAGATATCTGTTTAAATCGGTTGTTTACACATTTCTAAGAGTACTTTTAATACTTAATTTTTAATAATAACTTAATACAATTTTAATACTTGATTCTAGTGGACTCTAAACATTGCATTTATTTAATGTGAAAACCCAACTGTTGGGGTTAATCGAAACATCCCCCCACCCCCCCTTTGTAGTTGCACTCACAGCTGTAATGAACAGAAGCCCAGAACATGTGGATATATTGACATTAAGAACATGCTGACTTTCTCAGACTTCTGTAATTATTTTCTTTTTATTAGGTTTGTTTACATTTTTACTCTTTTAGTTTTACATTTCGTCAATGGCTTGTTTACATTTATACTTTTTTATGGTACACTACTGAATGACTAAGTTGCAAGTTTAATAAAATGTTCTTTAAAATAGTTTTTTTTGTGGGAAATTAATCGTTTAGATTAATCGCTAAATTAGTCGTTAGTGGCAGCCCTATAGTTAATATTTAGTTGTTGTTACAGTACAGACTACAACATTACGCATACACAGCAGGCTGACAAGAACAAACACAAACAAACAAGTTTTTTTTTCCTTTTAGAAGAACATGAAGGTGAGTAAATGACAATTTTCATTTTTAGGTGAACTATTCCTTAAAAATGAAATCATACGTAACATTTTCCTTCAAAAACTATAAACAGTAGCAGTAAGGAAAGTCTGAATCCAAGATTTAGACGAAAGCACTGTTTAAAATTTAGCTTTGCTTAAAATGAGTCAACTAAAACATTTTCAATTTTTTCCAACTTATGATTTCTTGCAAGAATTAAGTATTATAGTCATTAAACATTTGCTTGGTTATGAGTAATTCCTTTTTTAATTTGTTCTAGATCATTAAGCATGATGTTATGGTGTCTGAACCTAGTTTCCTTATTAGGTGTTTTCACAAACATCCACCTGTTCAGTCATCAAGGTAGTTTCGGACAGTCATTGTGTTACTATGCAACCCAACATAACATAACATGAGTTTCTTTCTCACACCTGCATTTTTTAAACCCAAAAGCTTTTGAAGTTTATGATTAAAGTGGTGACGTATATAAGATTTCCAGAAGAAAAAGGCTTCTGACTCACTCATTACTGCCAGACGGACAATTATTCAGACAAATGACGAGAGCGGAGCTTTGCTTTGGTGAGACGTCTTCAGAGAAGAGACTGGAGAGAAAAGCTTTAATATAAGAGCAGTCTGAAGAATAATTCAATCCAAAATTGCCAACATGCTTTTTAAACTCATTGCCAAAACTGTCCAGTTGACCAGTGGAGGAAACCAATGTACCACTGCAGCAAATAAAAGCCATTGATAGAACGTCTTAGTCACTGTCTATTCATCAAGTAGGTTTAGACATCTATTTATGAATACACACTATATACCAACAACACCACTTATACTCCACTTTTGAATTTCAGTCTATGTGTAGCCAGTTCAATGTATAAAACTACTGCAAATATTCAAAAGGTAAAATACACAGGTTCAGCAGCAATGAACAAAGACAAATCACCTTAAGAAGAATCTTTACACATGAAACACTGACACTTATCTGAATGTTCCTTTTCAAAATAAATAGGTCTCCGGTAACACAAATAAACATCTATCTGAGAAACCCTGATAGTAGATGGTGATGTCTAGTCTACTGTACCTAATGCCGAGTTCACACTGCACGATTTTCAAAGACGTCGCATCACTGTTGGTTTCACACTGAACGACTATCTGGGGTAGCATTCAGTTGCTGCGGTTTTCACACTGCACGATATATTGGTGACAGGAGGTTACACACTGCATGACATTACAATAGGAAGAATCGCCGACAGCTCTGTCTGTGCAGAGTTGGGGCAAGGTTTCGATACAAAAAACCCACCATTACTACTCAAAACGAGGAATGAAAATAGCCAATTGCTTTAGGGGGTCCCCCAGTAAAAATAGCATAATTCGGGGTAAATAACATTTTTTTTGGCGGGTTATCTGTCCAATTACATTCCCGGACCTAAATACACTTAGTTGGGGTTCGCTGCCACCTGCTGGACATAATAAAAAAAAACGGCGGCAATCGCAGATTGCAAAACAATGGTCGCAAAATACGTTTCATTATAACTTCCTCACCGAACTTCCCTTGCCCTGTTCTTGGTCTCTCATTGGACTGTTAGGTCATCCGCTAGGTGTTTTTCAGGTCAGAACTCGTTGCACACACGTGATGTGAATCGCCGACAGCTTCCAGATATTTAGCGTGCCAAATAGCAACGGGCGGTCAAAGAAGGTGTCGGCCTTTCTCAGAACGGCGTCTTTGATAAATCAAACTGAGTGATGGGTCACTCGCCGTTGAACGAGCACGATTGCCTCCGATTTCGGGCATTTGTTGGCGATCTCGCAAAACCTGTTGGCGGATAATCGGGGCTAAAATCGTGCAGTGTGAAGTCGGCATTAGAGCAGGTGACCTGTTCTTGCCTCTGAAGGAGACGACCTGTCTTTCCTACTCACTCTCACAGAACATCACCTAACAAAACCTGCTAGACCCTGCTCAGACTCTGACACTTGAACTGAGAGAGCTTTAGCCCTGCTGTGCACCTCATATGTGTTCATGCAATTTGCACAATGGATATAATCAAAAAAAGAGTGGGTGTGAAAACACAGAAGTGTCAAACAACATGCACCAAGGCGTAACTCCGCACACCGACGACAACACATTAGCTTACCCAGCATGCTTCAGCGTTTTGTGCTTTGAAGCGTGTGTTACAGGTCGAGTAATACAGGTAACAATTCAAGAGGTGGAAAACCACAACAAGAGAGTCACATCGAGGCCAGCTGTGCTCTTAAGAGCAGCATTAGCAGAACACAGCGAGATACCTGGAATGACAGACTGGCCACACAGGTGTGTGCAATCAACACACATCAGTCAGCCCTCCGGCTTCTGGGTAACTAATGCATCGCCAAAACAAAGCAACAGACACAAACCACACAGTCACACAAAATCAGTGCTACAAAGTGTGTAGATTCACATACATTGAGTTTATCTGAAAGATAGCCAAGTGCATTTGTGCAGCAAGGTCATAAGGTCACCTATCAGTATTCTTATCAACTTCACAAAATTGTGAGAAACAGGTTTGACTGCACGTAACACATAAAAGACCAGACAGAACGACTTCAAACAAAACTGATAATGTTATCCATCATGCTATATGGCAGGGTTCCTCAAATCTTGCCCTGGAGGGCCAATGCGCTGCAGAGTTTAGCTCCAACCCTGATCAAACTCACCTACCTGTGATTTCCTAATGATCCTGAAGACATTGATTAACATGCTCAGGAGTGCTTGATTAGGGTTAGAGCTAAACTCGGCAGGAAAGTGGTTCTCGTGGGCCAGATTTGAGGATCCCTGCTATATGGGGATATTTATGCAGATTTTCTACTCTCCCATTTCAACAGGTGACTAACATGCATTACATAAACAGCACTGTGGCAGTACCATGGTACATTGCTGTGTACTGGGATACTAAATGATTATTACAATAAAAATACTTGTACAATCATATTTACATGGTAATGCAAGGTGTTTCAAAGAATACCATGATTCTGGCACCAAAAACATGGTAGCACCATAGTACATTTCTGAGAACTTTTGAGCTCTTTAAGAAAACACCCTTGTTCTGTGACAGACAGTAGAGCCATGGTAAAGTTACAGTATCACATGGTAATACCATGGTATTTTATATAACCTATGGTAGTGAATGACAGCGTTTCGACATACCAAAGTTTTTACATAGCATCCCGAGGTAGTAATAAGAAGGTATTACCTAATACCAAGTCCAAACATCATGGTCTTAACCATGTCACTTTGTAAGTGAATTTTTTCTGTGTGTATTCCCACATGAACAGTAATGCATCCATCACATATTTTGTTGAAGGCTGCCAGATTAATCTCAACAATAGTGTTTTGAATATGTATAAACAGCGTCATAAACCTAAGACAGGTCACTATCATTATCATAAACACAACCATGTAACGTTAAATAAATATTATATGTCATCATTTACCTCTCAGCAAGCGTGGACTGTGTGCTGCTCATTGGGCTTTCCTTTCTTGGTTTTCTTCAGCTCTTATCCAATTAGCATTTTACCATAGTAAAACACCTTTGTATTTGGAAACAATTATAATAATAAGCAAAAAACAACAACAGCCTGGTGGCACTTTTAAATTTGGACCGTTCCGTCTTGATGTGAAGGGTAAAGGCTCCTCTTTAATGTAACAAACAAGCTTATGTTTTATATTTCCACGGATTGTCCGTGTTGGTTCCCGAAGTCATTTGACTGTAGCCCTACAGAACACAAGAGTTAGTAAAGGAAATCGATGCTAAACGCAAACACACAGATGATCAATGGAGCTAAACGCTTTCTGTTCTGTCCGAGAAGCTTCATTATTTTCCCAGCTAAAATGCCACCACACCGACCGACAGGCTTCCCCTCGCCTCTGTCTGGATACAGTCGTCTTTGTCGATCCCAAACCACGGCTGGAAGTAAAGCCAGAGAAACAATCTTTTGTTAATATGTTGCCTCACGAATGAAGGAGACTGTCCTGCTGCATTTCGCTCATATTACAGTCCCGAATGTTACTTCGTCCGTCTCGACGGGTTTCTTTCATTTCTCTCACTGAAATACTTCCAGCTCGGCATTCCTAAAACGAACCTAATCCAAAACGCGGAATTTTCTGTACTGTAAAAAAAAAACTCCGCAAATTTGCAATACTGACTGCACCATCAATTGAACTGCTACTGTAAAGTAAGTATGTAAACTAAATATACATCCTTTTCAGGCCCCTTACACGCTGAATGGACTTTTTCTCCAGAAGAATGTGTATCCTGGCTACTTCAATGTGTGGAAATCTGGGAAAATTCACTCAACGGATGGATTAAAGCATCATCCGCACGGTTCAACCTTTCATTGTAATCCCTTCCCTACCTAGTCCAACTTCCAGAATTCCCATATTTTCCACTCCAAAATCGGGAGAAAACTATACAAATCGTTTGATGTTTGCTCTAGGGGCAGCGGTTTAGTTCCCAGTTCAGGAATTCTGCTCAAAACAGCTTCGTTTCAACGCGGCAATAAAATACAATCCAAACTTGACGGATGTGCAACACATATTTTCCTCTCGCGAACGGATTCCCTCTGTTCTTGGAATAATTAGTTTGGAAACTTTGGTTTAGTCGGGTCCTTCCCTTCTTGTCTCCATGTTTTCCGAAATTCAGTAGTTTTTAGCCGTTCTTTTTCCAACTAAATCTGTACACCAAGGACTCTGTCTCTATACAAAGGCAAGTCAAGAAAACACACACATGTGCGTTGTCACATGTGTCAGTTTCGCGCTGTACGAAGATTAAAAAACGATTAAGAAAAAAAAATCACAAAAATCCTGATAATTCCCGACTTTCAGTAAAATCACATCCCAGATTCCTACGCCTGCGACGCATCACCACCTTTTGGAGTATCCTTCCGCAAACAGTAATATCGCCTCCCAAGTGTTGTAGACTAAGTGTTAAGTACTGACCAACTAGTAGGCAGTAAATTAATACAGATTAGCCAGATTCTGGAAAGAGTAAACAAAGTGATTGTTGAAAAAAGATGCATTCTGATGAAGAAGCAGATCAATATTTAAATATTTATGCATATTAGA
>JADLZN010008942.1:0-83357 GCA_018155175.1 Sinocyclocheilus anophthalmus
CAGACACACACACACTCTCACACACTCTCAAACACACTCTCACACACACACACACACACCACCACACAAACACACACACACTCCTCTCCGACAAGACACACACACAACACACACTCTCACACTCCAAAACACACACTCCCACACTCCAAAACACACACTCACACACTCAAAAACACTCACACTCAAAAACACACACACACTCAAAAACACACACACACAAAAAAAACACACACCATTCACAACACTCTCTCTCTCTCTCTCCTCACACACATGCACACGCATTCACACACAACCCACACACCACACACTCACATCTCCGACACAAAACACACACACACACTTTCAAACCACAACACAACACAACACAACACAACACACCACACCACACCACACCCCCACACCCCCCCTCTCCGACACACACACACACAACACACTCAAACAAACAACACACACAACACATGCCACACCACAACACACACACACACACACACACTATAACTCACACACACCCACTCTCTCACTCACACTCACCCCTCACCACACACACACCCAGCACCTCTCCGAAACACAACTCACTCACGCACGCAGCACGCACGCACGGCACGCCAAGCACGCACTCACTCACTCACACACACCACACACACACACACACACACAACACAAATCACCACACACACACACACAAATCACACACACACACCTCTCTTCTCTCGCCTCTCCTCACCCCACACCACACACACTCACCACACTCACACTAACACTCACACTCAAACCATACATCACACACACACTCACCCCTCTACGACACACACACCACACACACACACACTCAAACTCACACTCACACTCACACTCACACACACACACACACTCTCTTTCTTTCACACACACACACACACACTCAAACCCACACAACACACCCACCACACACACACACGAACACAAAATCAAAACACACACACACACACACACACACACCCACTCACACACTCACTCACTCACTAACACACACACTCACACACTCACCTCATCATCACTCACTCACTCACTCACTCACACAACACACACACACACACAACAAACACAAACACACACACACACAACACACACCCCACACAACACACACACACATCAACTGTAACTGTGATGAGCTCATAAAAGCACTGGAATCTTAATAAAGTCTCCAGTGTGTGTCACACTTTAATCTGAAGCCCTCGAGCAGCTGTCTGTCTTTAAGACATTCACAATGAAACACAACACGGTCAATCCATCCCGCTCACACACACACCACACCCACACACACACACACCACACACTCACCACTCACACACAACACCACACACACACACACACACACCACACTCGTGACTTCACGAGTTTGACAAGGCTTCACTGCCGTTCCTATCCCTGTCTCCCAGCACAAATATTTACACAGCCTGTTTGCTTTTGTTAGCATTTGAACCTATTTTGAGGAGGATCTCAGCATGTATGGCTGGGTTTGGGGGATGGGAGCAGAAGAGCTTCATTATATTCCTCCTGCAGCTTGAAGAGGCTTCAGTCGTGAGTCTATTTAAAGCTCAGCTCACCTCTGTCCTCGTCTCTTTTCCCATCCGTGCTCTCTGATCCTTCCAACGCTATTCAGATCCCTGTGTTATCATTCACAGAACACAAAACAACATGTTTAGCAGAGTGTTTCTGATTCACTTTTCCTGTATGACAGATGTATAGTGTGACAGGAGCTGTCAAGATTCAAAAACACCACAAAAGCACCGTTTTAGTATTTTCCAAGTATTCTGATGTTT
The DNA here is from genome assembly GCA_018155175.1 of Sinocyclocheilus anophthalmus. Taxonomy (NCBI): domain Eukaryota; kingdom Metazoa; phylum Chordata; class Actinopteri; order Cypriniformes; family Cyprinidae; genus Sinocyclocheilus; species Sinocyclocheilus anophthalmus. The sequence continues at coordinate 1,803 of JADLZN010008942.1, forward strand.
TGCACGAGGAACAGACATCACTTACTGAAAATATGGACTTATTCACATCAGGGTTATTATAGTTAACAAAAACTAACACCATTAAAAAAACTCGAACTTATTTATTTCAGCTAGGTGGGCCAAAGAAACCAAATTAGTGTGTATTCTTAAATTGATGTACAAAAAAAAACTAAAACTAAAATAATTCAAACTGAACCAATAATTAACACAACAATTTGCAGACCTATTAAAAAACTAAAAAATTATAAAAATAACGAAAACACAAAACAAAATCTCTAAAACTTTAACCAAAACAAGAAAATGAAAAAAGAAAATTAATAATAATTTTTCATTTAGTTTAACTTGATGTAGCCTACTTAACTAAAACTAAAACAGAAATAAGACTAAACGAAAGAGAAAGAATACAAATTTAGACCGGATTTAAAAAAGCTAATAAAAAGACCCCCAAAAAACAATAAAAATGCTTGAAAGAAGTAAATAAAATACAACGAATTGAAAATAGTAATAAGAATATTAATAGGTTTTTTCATTAGTTTAACTTATGTAATTAAAATAACTAAAAATATTTTTATAACAAAATAACTCCCCTACAACTGAAACCGAAATAAAACTACCCCAAATTACGACATATACATAAAAAAAAACTAATAAAAACGACCAAAAAACTCAAAATAAAAATTACGTAAAACTTCAGCAAAAATAAAATAAAATAAAATGAAAAATAAGAAAGAAAAACTAATAATAAAAATATAATACTTTCTCGATGAAAAATAACACTGATTCACATTTTAGCATATTCATATATTCTCATAAAGAGGAATTAAATGCTATGGGATCTCACTATGGTAGTTGAAGATGTGGAACAGTGTGCATGTGTGAAAGATATCGGACCCACACAACACACAAACACACTCACAAGTCACACACAACTCTCGCTCACAACACACACAAACACACACACACAAACAAAAACAAACACACACACAACACAAATCGCGCCTTAACACACACACACAACACAAACAACACCGCACACACACACTCACTCACAGTCCACACACACCACTCACAACAATAACACACTCACTCACTCAAGTCACAACACACACAAACACAAACACAACCCACCCACACACACACACACCCACACACACTCACAGACACACACACACACACACCCTCACTCTCACTCACTCACACACACACCACACACACACACACCACACCACACACACACTCACTCACAGTCACAGTCACAAAACACACTCCCACTCCCCACACACTCACACCACACCACACCGCACACACACACCACAAAACACCAACACAAACACCACACATCACTCACAGTCACACACACACACACACACCCCACACCTCAAAGGGTTTTTTCAAACCACACACACACCCACACACACTCTCTCTCTCTCTCACACACACACACACACACACACACACACTCACATCACACACACACACACACACAAAAAAAAAAAAAACACACACACAAACACACACAAACACACACACTCACTCACAGACACACACACACACCACTCACAGACACACACTCACACACCACACTCACCACTCAATCACACTCACACACAACTCACACACTCACTCACAGGTCACACACACACACACACACACACACACTCACAGGCACTCCAAACACACCAACACACACACACACAACACACACACCACACACACACAACACAACACACACACAACACAACACAACACAACAGACTCTACAGCATGAATTACATGACAGAACACAGCAATAAGATGCTCACGCTCAGAATCACAATACAAGCAGAGCTGCCTCAAGACGTCTTGAAAGAGAAAAGCATGGAGGACAATATTCATATAAGATGTTGGAGAGCTCCAGAGACCTGCATTGTTTTACTAGCGCCGACCTCATTACGAACACACACAAAAATTTATAATATATATATACAGTATATATATATACTGTATATACACACAAACACACACACACATTTCCTGAACCAGAAGCTGTATGTATTATACATACGTTAAATTACCACACACAGATTTTGGGGAGTTTTTTGTTTTCCAGCTTGAGAATATAAATATTATTTTTTCATGCATTTTTTTCTAGAAGAAAAGAAAGATAAAAGAAAAGAAAGAAAGGAAGAAAAAAAAAATTTTACTTTCATTAAAAGTTTAAACTAAAACACTAAATAAAATGAATAAAAACAATACAGATTTAAGGGGGTCATATGATGCGATTTCAGTTTTCCTTTCTCTTTGGAGTGTACAAGCTCTTGGTGCATAAAGAAGATCTGTAAAAGTGCAAAGACTAAAGTCTCAAATCCAAAGAGATATTCTTTATAAAAGTTAAGAGTCAGGCACACCCCCCTAAAACGGCTCGTTCTAAAACGCCCCACATGTCTACGTCACTTTGTGGGGAAGAGGTGCGTAACGGCCCCCCAAATGTTCACGCAAGAAAGAAGGCACAACTTTGATTCTCGCTTTAGTATTGTTGCCACCGCCGCCATGTCGTGAAGGCGCTGTGTGCTTCGTTGTGAAAGCGAAACTACTTTGTTTGTTCTTCCAAAAGAGGACACGACTAGAAATCAGTGTTAAGTTGTAATTACAACACTGTTCCAGAAAAGTTCCACCCAAATATTCAGATGTGTGCAGCACATTTTATGGAGGACTTGTTTCTTGATCCTGGTAGAGTAGACTACATGATAATATACTTCATAAGAGAAAAGGTCGTTGATATGACGAGGAGGGGACTGCATTAACCAGTATCTCAAAGGCTCTTTCACTGTGCACAGTACGCAGGTGTAGTCTAGATTAGATGTACTGGTTTGTAAAAAAAAAAACATGCGGTTAGAAGCAACAATAGAGTCACAGTTCACATCAGTTGATACAATGTTCTGACATAGATCTACGATATAGGTTTTTACATTTTAAGACCTTGAGTTGTGATATTGATCTTGGGGATTTGTTGAATTAGTATCTAGCAAAGCATTCTTTATTATTTGATTTCATTGTAGGATTAATAAGATTAGTCCATGGTGTTGTCGAATTCGGTCCATGGACTTCCGTTTATTCACCACCAGAGGTCACCCTTTCCTATTTTATTGACTCTTGCACTACACACTGTTGCATTTCACCCCGGACTACATATCCCATCATTCATTGCAGGATTTGCACACTGCACTGATTGCACTCATTGCACACAGCTGTTTCTAATTACCTCACTCACTATATAACACCCACTCTAACCACCATTCTCTGCTGAGTATTGTTTAGCCTGTACCCCTCTTCCGAGTCTCCGTGTTTTCCTTGTTTTGCCTTGCCTGTTTTTGCGGTTTCTGATCTTTGCCTGTTTTCCTGGATTTTTCCCTCTTGTCTCGCCCCTGTGATTCTGTCTGCCGATCGGTGACCTACGCTAGCCCTAAAACTATTCTTGTGTTTTTGCCCGCCATAAACCTGTTTGCCATTGTTCGACCCTGCTGTTATACCACGTCTCTTTAATAAAAGCTTGCAGATGGATCCACACGTCTCACATCTTGTCAGCCCCGTTACAGAATACTCAGCCAAACAAGGATCCAGCGGCTTTTCCAGAGGACTCTGGCCAGGTATGGACCCAGTCACCCAGCTACTACATCTTCGGCAAGGAGGCCTTTCTATTGAGGAGTATGTTCACCGGTTCTGTGTGCTATCTTATCAAGTTCCTCTGTATGATGAAGTTTTGTTTAAAGACTTGTTCCGTTTTGGACTGGATGAACCCACAAAATCTTGGTTACCTGGAGGGGAATGTAACTCTAGTTTAAGGGACTTTATGGATTATGCTTTGTTGACTGTTGGCTCTTTGTTTACTGTGGGTGTCGCGGAGGAAGAACGCGACACAATGTCTGTGACTGAAGTGGTGGCTGTACCAGAGCACGCTCACAAAATGGCGGCGGCAGCGGAGCCTGATCGCAAAATGGCGGCCACACTAAAGCACGCTCACAAGATGGCGGCGACAGCGGAGCACACTCACAAGATGGCGGACACAACAGCATCTAGTCAAGTCACGGTTGATCATCATGAGTCAAGTCAAGTTACAATTCATTATCATGAGTCAAGTCTAGTCACAGCTGTTCTTCCTGAGTTCAGTCAAGCCACAGATACTCTTCCCGAGTCGGCAAGGGTTTATGTACACAGTGTCGTTTCCGGAGTCGAAGTTAGTCACGTTGCATCGTCATGAGGCAAACGAGTACAGTTTATTATCCTGAGTCTGGTCAAGTCACAGCTGATATTCATGAGTCTAGTCAAGTCACAGCTGATAGTCATGTGTCGAGACTAGTTCGGGGTCCACTGTAGTTGAGCGTCAGGAGTCAAGTCAAGTCACAGCTGATATTCATGAGTCAAGTCAAGTCACAGCTGATCTTCATGAGTCAAGTCAAGTCACAGCTAATCTTCCTGAGTCAAGTCTAGTCACAGTTGATCTTCCTGAGTCGAGTCTAGGCACAGTTGATCGTCATGAGTCAAATCGAGTCACAGTTTATTATCCTGAGTCTGGTCAAGTCACAGCTGATATTCATGAGTCTAGTCAAGTCACAACTGATCTTCATGAGTCAAGTCTAGTCAAAGTTGTTCTTCCTGAGTTCAGTCAAGACACAACTGATCTTATGAGGCAACGTCAAGTCGCAGTTGATCGCTCAATCATGAGTGTCAGTAAGTCTCAGCTGGAGCGCAGAGCCTCGTTACGTCACAGCTGATCTTCTAGAGTCTCGTCATGTCTCAGCTGATCGTCCAGAGTCTCGTCACGTCTCAACTGTTCGTCCAGAGTCACGTCACGCCTCAGTTATTCATCCAGAATCATGTCGCAACACAGCTGATCATCCAGAGTCATGTCACGTCCTGTCTGTCACACCCAGATTCTCAAGGTCAGCCCTTCGGTATCCCAGTCTGGTATCCAGTGTGAGGGATGCACCGCTGGTGTCTGCACGCACCGCTGGTATCCCCAAACCCACTCACTCTAACCCTTCTATTCATGAACTCATTCCCCTGTCTGCAGCACTTCCCATATGGGGGGTTGCTTTATGGTGTATCTGGGCCGCGTACTCCACCGCCGATTTGCTAGAGGCAGCAGCACCGGCTACAACATCTCCAGAGGTGGCGGCTTACGCTGCAGAACCTCCCGAGGTAGCGGTGTCCACTGCTGTGCTCCCAGAGGCCATGGTGTCCACTGTAGTCTCTTCGGAGGTGGCGGCACAGGCTGCAGAACCTCCCGAGATGGCGACACTTGCCTCAGTTCCTTGCGTGGTGGAGGCGTCCAGCAACGCACCTTCTGCCTGTCCTGTTCCGGCAAAGGAGGCCATCTATGAACTCTCTGCCCATCCTGTTCCGGCCAAGGAGGGGGGGGCCAAAACCCCCTATGAACTCTCTGCTGTTCGGTCCAGCCAAGATGGCCGCCGATGAAAACTCTATGCCTGTCGTTCCGGCCAAGGATGGCGCCTATGGAACTCTCTGTCTGTTCTGTCAGGCAGAGGAGGCAATACTATGAACCTCTGGCCTGCCTGGTTCCGGCCAAGGAGGCGCCTATGGAACTTTCGGGTACTGGTTCTGGTCCGGCCAAGGAGGGCGTATATGGAACTCTTGCTAGTCCTGTTCCGGCCAAGGAGCCGCCTAGTGAACTCTGTATGTTCTGTTAGGCCAAGGATGGCTGCGAGGAAACTCTCTGTCTGTCCTGTTCCGGCCAAGGAGGCCGCCTATGAACTCTCTGTCTGTTCTGTTCCAGCCAAGGAGGGGGGACGTCGGGGAACTCTTGTCGTGTCCTTCACGGCTGTATGGAGGCATAGAGGAATCATATCATGTCTGTCACGGGTTATGGAGGGGTTTGTGAAATTTTGTATAGTCTGACCCACAGCAAGGGAGGATGCCCGATGAAGCTCAGTTTGTCTATCAACCCCCAGGTTTGTCGTGTTGTTGTCTCTGCTCTCTCGTTGTTAACAGTCTCCGCTGGGCTCTGACGGTTGGTTCACAGGCGGGGGTTTCCTGTTCCCATGCTCCGCCGGGGTGGTCCTCTGCCCCGCCGTGGTGGTATACTGTCTGGCTCTGGTGGTCCTCTGCTCCACTGTGGTGGTCCTCTGCTCCGCCGTGGTGGTCCTATGCCCCGCCGTGGTGGTCTACTGTCTAATTCTGGTGGTCCTCTGCCCCGCCGTGTTGGTCTACTGGCACACCGTGGTGGTTCTACTCTGTTTGGTTCGGGGTCTTCTGCTCCGCCGTGGTGGTTCTCTGCCCCGCCGTGGTGGTTTACTGTCTGGCTCTGGTGGTCTTCTGCTCTGCCTTGGGGATCTTCGGTCCCGTCTGCTCTGGTGTGGTGGTCCTCAGCTCCGCCGGCTTTGCCTCAGTCCCTGGTCTCTCCTATCTTTGGACCTGGCCCTCTGTCCCTCCCCGGTTCCGCCTCCGCTCCACCACCCACTGGATCGGTTTTAGGTTTTCTGGAGGTCTGAAGCCGTCCTTGGGGGGGCTCGTCACAAAAATTCGGTCCATGGACTTCCGGATTCACCACAGAGGCACCCTCTTTCCTTTACACTTCATCGCACAACAAAATGTTGCATCCGAGCAATTCAATCCAATCATTCATTGCATGATTGCCACAATGCACTGATTGCAAGCATGCAACACAGCTGGTTTTATCACTCATCACTATCTAACCGCAAACAGGCAGTTTGTTTAGGGGGGGGCGATACCCCTTTTCGAGTATCCGTGTTTTTTTTATTGTGTGCCTGACTGTTTTTGCGGTTTATGATCTTTGCTATTTTCCTGGATTCGCCCCTCTCGTCTCGCCCCGGGCGATCTCTGTCTGACGATCGGTTGGGTGGGAACCCCCCCACGTAGCCTAGACTATTATTCTTTTGTCTTGCCCTCAATATACCTTTTTGCCATTGTTTGACCCTGCCTGTTTTACCATGTCTCTCTTTTAAAAGCTTGCAGATGGATCCACACGTAAAGACTGGTTGACACAACTTCAGCCATGACAGCAAATATCAAAGAACCTCTTCATTCACATCTGACAGACAAATACCGAAATGGTGAATAAAATACTGAGTTAAACATTTAATTTAGGGCTGCATAGCTATGTTAGAATATAACATATCTTGACTTTTGACATGATTGGCCGTTATCCTTGTGTATCGCACCATCTGCTGGACCAAATGTGAGTATGCAGTCTCTTTTCAAAGATACACTAAACCACACACACACACACACACCTTGCGTTTTCATGATTTATGGCTTCATTTCACAGGTGCAATGTTTTTTATGCTATACACACTGTATTTTCTATCCCCTTACCCTACCCCTCACACCCCAAACTAACAGCATTTTTAGATTTTCAAAATGACTTAATCTTAATTAGTAAAGGTTTTCTTATGGGGACCTAAAAATGCCCCCACAAGGTCCTCCCAAATTTACTGGTATACTATCCTTGTGGGGACATTTTGGTGACCATACGTAGGGCACACACACACACAAACACCCACACACACACACAAACTCTCTCTGCTCCTCTCTCTCTCTCTGCTGGAGATGCCCCCTTTGACGAGGCGGAATGCAGCTGCTGTTATGAATGAAACATCTCATTCTGTTCTTTGACATCACCTAACGAGTGTGATTAGAATCACAATTGAATTGACATCCTGTCAAAAACTGGCTTTATTCTACATAGAACTGGTTTGTAAAGAGCATTACGATGTGGAGGTTGTGTGAGACATGTGAGTTTGTCTGTGGAGTCAGATAAATGTAGACACTGACTGCTCCTCATGTTGTCCTCTAGGGTTCCCATGGTGACAGGCTGCATGATAAACATGAATGAAATGAAAATATGTGTGAAGCACTTAGAATGTGATTCTGATTTAACAAGATCTTGCTTTAGCCTTGACATTAAGACTTGACAATTCATGACATTACTACAATGGCTCAATACATCTCATAGAATAGAACAGAAAATTACAGAAGAATGTAAATGTTTTGATTAGGCATAAACAAGAGTACAATAGAAAAGAACAGAGGACTGCAAAAATTAGGATGGGATGTATAAGCAATACAGAACGGAATGGAATGGAACAGAATAGGACAGAATAGAAAAAATGTAGAAATTAGGATGGGAGCAGACAATAACACAACAAATATGACAGGACATAATGAAATAATATAGAATAGAACACAACCGAAACGAAGAATGTAAAAATTAGGATGAGACATATAATAAAAGAAAGCAGAATAGAATAGAACAGAACAGAAAAGAAGAATGTAAAAGTGAGGATAAGGCATAAAAAGAATGTAGAATAGAATAGAATGATGTAAAAATTGTGATAGGACATATAATAATAGAATAGAATAGAACAGAAGAATGTAAAAATTAGGATAAGACGTAATTAGGGAATGTAGAGTAGAATAGAATAGAATAGAATGTAGAATTTAGGATGGGAGCAGACAACAACAAAACAGAACAGAAAAACGTAAAAAATATGACCTGACACAATGAAAGAATACAGAATAGAACACAACCGAAAAGAAGAATGTAAAAAAATTAGGATGATGCATATAACAAAATAATTTATAATAGAATAGAATGTAAATTTGTGATAGGGCATAAGAATAGAATAGAATAGAATAGAACAGAACAGAAAAGAAGAATGTAAAGACTAAGGGGAATGGTAGAAAGAATAGAAAAAAATTGTTAAAAAAAAAAACAGACACCCACACACTGCGCGCGCGAACACACACAGCCACACTGCGCACACACACACCACACTGCGGCGCAACACAAACACACTGCGCGCGAACACCAAACACACACACACACAGACACACTGCGCGCACACACACACACACACACAACAGACACACTGCGCACACACACAGACACACACACACTGCGCGCACACACACACACACACACACACGCGCACACACACACTATCTCTCTCTCACACACACACGCGCGCGCGAGCGCACACACACACACACACACCACACAACATCTGCGCGCTGCGAACCACCCACAACACACACACAAACTGCGCGCACACCACACAGACACAACAACAACTGCGCGCGCACACACACCAGACCACACCACACACGCGCGAGCGATTCGCACACACACACACCACACACACACACATTGCGCGCGCGCACACACACAGACACACACACACTGCGCGAACACACACACACACACACACACCCAACACTCACACACACACACACACACACCATGCGCGCACACACACACACAACACAGAGACACACACACAACACAGACACACACACACACACACACCACCTGCGCGCGCGCGCACACACACACACACACAACACACACAACACACACACAACACACACACAACACCCACACAACACACACACAACACACACACACACACACTGCGCACACACACACACACTGCGCGCACACACACACACAGACACACAACACACACATGCGCGCGCGCGCACACACACACACACACACACAAACACACTGCGTCACGCAGGCAGTCTCTCTCTTCAGCGTTCAGTGTTGTGAACATAGGCCGTACAGTGCAGTGCTGTCACCAGGCTGTGAAGTGCAGCTTCTGCGCATGCTCAGTGTGTTTCCCCATCACATCACGCAGCATCAGACCGAGCCTCCTCCAGCCGCCTCCAGGGACTGATGCTCACGCGCCTGCGACACCTGCCTCTCCTGTCCCAGCCGCGTTTCTCTCTCTGCTTTACCGTGTCTGTCGCGCTCCCTTTCTTTCATTATTCCCCACGCGAGCAGTCTTGAGTCGTTGTGGAATCGGGAGCGGAGGGGACATCATGTCGCGGGCACCAGAGGGATTTCTCTGAAGACTGCATCTGATCTGTTATGGAGTTCAACTCTTCATCTGTATTTGAGCAGCATAAAGGTAAAACACCACACACACACACACACACACACACACACACACACAGCACACACACACACACACACACGGTTAGCGCCGCTAACACTGTTGCCATGGCAATGCTTATCAATGGGCTTTGCCGTAGCGCATCATTTGCTTGCGTGATGTGAGGGTTGCCATCTGCTTGTTTCAGTAACCCACCAGAATGAAGAGTACTATTGGCTATGGCTGCGATGATCTGTATCACATGGAGTGAGGGTCACAATCACAGTGTTTCGTGATATGTTCCGGGGGTTTCAGTTGTAGTCGGTGAGCTCTGTTATGGCAGCTCTGTCAGCGGATCTTCTGTGTTGTTATGCATGCAAATAATGCAATGCACCCTAGACAACATGTAGAAACCCTAAGGAATATTTGATTTCTCAGTGGTTGCTCAAGCTGTCAGGATCTCTCAGTAGCATATTTAATCTCATCAGCGTTGTTTTCACATCTCCTTATTAGTTAATTAATTCAAAGGATCCAATTGTTGACATAAAGTAGGCTAAGAAGACTAAAAGCTCAGATCATTTTGAGCTTTTATTGCTCAAAATGAGACATTTTGGAGTTCAGTTTGAGATTTCTAACTTTTGATTGCAGACCTCTTAATGAGGTTTTGATTGAGATCTCTAAAAGGAGACAGATCGTATTTGAGATTTAATTTTATTTTTCTATGGGAAAACATCTTGAGCACCTTCTTTTGACCTGTTAATTTATAAGGAATCATATCTTCATTTCAAACTATTAGTATGCCTTGAAAGAATGATGATTGCTGATTAATCTGAAGCTGTCAAGTCAATGATAAGCAAGACCTAAAGATTCTTATGACACTGACCGCTTGCCTTTATTCTTCAAAAGTCTGACATATCTAAGGAATGATCAAGCAAAAATGCCTTAGCTTACACCCAGCAGATGTTACTGATTGATTAATTTCCCTCTCAGAAGCTGCTGAGGAGGTTGATCTGAATGTGGTGTACCAGGCAGCAGCAAACGGAGATGTGAACACGCTGACGGCCACGATACGAGAGGACCCGTGCATCCTCGAGTGCTGTGACAGTGAAGGTATTCTTTCACACATTGCACTTTTACACTCTATACTTAACTCACTATGATACTAGTTTTACCTTTGTGAAAAAATGTGTACATCAGATAAACTTGTAAACCATGTAAAAGGGTATCTGTACTTGCAGATTATATAATATTAATGAAATAAAAGGCCGCTTAAGTGTACTTAAAGAGAGTACATTTTCATGACTATATTTCTTAAAGGGGTCATATGATGGGATTTCAATTTGTTCTTTCTCTTTGGAGTGTTACAAGCTCTTGGTGCATAAAGAAGATCTGTAAAGTTGCAAAGACTAAAGTCTCAAATCCATAGAGATATTCTTTATAAAATTTAAGATTCAACCACGCCTACCTAAAATGGCTCGTTCTAACACGCCCCCACATGTCTACCTCACTATGTGGAAAATATTTGCATAATGCGGCCCAAATATTCACGCAAAGAAAGGCGGCATGGTTTCAGTAACAGCAGTCGTGTTGAAGCAGCATGTCAGGGAGACGCTGTGTTTCAGTGCGAAAGCAAAAGCACTTTCTTTGGCCTTCCGGAAGTAGATGCAATTAGAAATCATTGGTTAAGATTTATTTACAACAGAACAGCACAACCCAGATGTTCGAATTTGTGCAACGCATTTTATGGACGACCTAGAAGAGTACAAGGCTGGCTTTGCACAAAGGCTATTTCTAAAAAAAAAAAAAAAAAGGGGTAAATTCCAACTTTGCTATGACAATCTGTGGCTTCTGAATCAGCGACTGTAAGTATATTTTGTTACTAGTTTAAATATTTGCTATTGACTGTTCAAAATGCGGAGTTTTGCGCAGAACAGAGTAAGCGTCGTAGTGTGTGTTTGTGTGTGTGTATGTTGTGTGTGTGATGTGGGGTGGGTGTGTGTGTGGATGGAGTGGTTGAGTGTGGTGAGTGAGTGATGAGAGGTGGGGTGAGTGGTGTGGTGTGTCTGTGTGTGTGGAGTGTTGTGTGTGTGTGTGTGAGTGTGAGTGTGTGTGTGTGTGTGAGTGAGTGTGTGAGGATGTGAGTGTGGTGTGGGTTTGGTGTGTGTGCTGTGTGAGTTTGAGTGGGTGTTGCTTGTGCATGTGTGAGGTGATGGGTGGGTGGTGTGTGTGAAGAGTGGAGGTGTGTGTGTGTGTGTGGTGTGTGGTGAGTGAGTGAGTCTGTGTGTGTGTCTGTGTGTGAGTGAGTGTGTGTGTGTGTGGGTGTGTGGGCGTGTGTGTGGGGGTGTGAGTGGGTGAGGGGAATGGTCACATCACAGGAGAGTGAACAGTCTGTCAGGAATCATAGCACGGTCAGCTGTCTTAACGCGGCTTGTGTACTGCATCATTACTATGTCTGTTCCCCTTTCGGGCTTGAACCGATGGTAAAACTAACAACATTATTAAATGTCTTGATATTTACTTTGAAAGCTTGAAGCTGGTGATTATGGTAAGGGGCGTTACATTACCAACGAGTGCTTGCGGTGTTCAGCCAATCAAAATGCACTGGGTCAGCTGGCAACTCAGAGCAGGGACTGCGCTTGGCGGAAGGGAGGACTTTGTAGAGAAAAACGAAGCTTTGTAGAGGCGGGGCATAGAGGACCTACAAAAATGTACAGTATTTGAAAAATAATGTGTTTTTGAACATTAAAACATGTCAACATATTCTGTTACACCAAATACACCAAATACTGATCTTTGAAAAAAGCATCAGATGACCCCTTTAAGATACTTTACACTTTCCAAAATGAGTTTTTCTTCATGGGAACAGATTAGGAGAAATTTTGCATTACATCACTTGATCACCAGTGGATACTCTGCAGTGAATGGGTGCCGTCAGAATGAGAGTCCAAACAGTGATAAAAAACATCACAATAATCACAAGTAATCCACACAACTCCAGTCATCAATTAACGTCTTTTAAAGTATAAAGCTATGTGTTTAGATAGAAAAATCCAATCCATAATTAAGGTGTTTTTAACTTGAAACTGTTGCTTGAAGCTAAAAGATGAGTCCATAATCCATAATGCTGTTTTTTTTCCCAGTAACAAAAAACAAAGAATAAAAAAAAAAAAAAAAAAAAAAACGAAAAAAGGAAATGTGTCTGGTCTGAATCAGGAGGAAATTCTGCACAGATCAAGCACCGTTATAAGCCAAAACAGGCCAAAGCATTTCTACACAAAATCTTGGATGGAGTTGGACACTGAAAGAATGTTATTCATCTATTTGGATAAACTTGTGGATTATGGTGATGTTTTTATCAGCTGCTTGGACTCTCATTCTGACGGCACCCATTCACTGCAGGAGAGTCAATTGCTGAGACAGTTTATCAAAATTTGATGAAGATGAAGAAGAAGAAACAAAACTCATCTACATCTTGGATGGCACCGAGGAGGATGAGAAAATGTTCATTTTGAGGAGCAAATTTTCATTTTTGGTTCAACTATTCCTTTAAAGTCAAATAAATTGTTTAATAACATTTGTCATGCTTTTCCCCTTCTCTGAAGTACTTATTTTGATGTGTGACTAACATACTAAAGCTAACATTCTAAAATATGTGAAGAATTTGATTATAATTTTAACTGTTATTCAATATTACACTTAAAATTTACATATTTGTAATGTACTAAATTGCAATATTTTTTAAACAAACAAATACAAAATAAATGTAAAAAAAATCATGACACAACTTTCAAGTATATTATAGTTTTACAATATGTGCTTGCACATTTTAACCATATTTCAAAGACAACAGAATTATGAAATTACACATAAAAATGTACTTGTGTGATTGATTAAAGTCGGCTCTTAGGCTGCAACAAAGAGGAGTCCAGACGCAACAATACTTAACAAAACATTTATTTTAACACAACAAAATATAACATAAATGTAGCATAAACGAAGGAACGAGCCAGGGTCGGCCAGGACATGCAGCACAACACGGACCGTCGAGCTCCACGCACCAACACGCCAGGCACTCTTAAACTCTGCGTCCAACAAGTGTCAGGTGTGCGAGCCACACCCCCTCCAAGCGGCACCTAAAACACACACCCCACAAGCGCACGCACAGCCTAACGGGACGGAACAGTATGTTAATATATAATATTAATTATATATAGTGTGTGTGTGTAAAGAGGCTACTTAAGGGATCAGAAAGCACTGAAAAGTCAGCGCATTAATGCAAAAATAATCATTATAACTTTTAATTAATGATGGATATGCCATTTAAGTTATGAAAACATAGATTCAGTTCACGCATAAGTATATGCTTTTTAGTGTATTTTTTTTTTCTAAGTTCTCTTTTAAGTACTTAAAAGTATGCTAAAGTCTGCTTCTTTTTCACAAGGCTGTGGTATTTCATGCATAACTTGTTTATGCTATTCACATAACTAATACATCAAATTATGCAGCATGTTGAGAAGAGATGCGCTTTACATTGGAGCAATATTTAGAAACCAAAATCTGATTAAGGGTGGGATATTTTGCTGTGCCAAGCAGCCACTTTGCAAGGCCCGGCAGCCATGCACAACTCTAGCCATCCAAAACTCTAGTTTTGCATGGGCAAGCAAGCCAAAGAACAGGTATTTAAAAAAGTACCTACAATCATCGTCATGCAAATCACACATTCAGCAAATCTGAAACAGAAATGAGCTACCATCATAAACCGACTACAGTAGAGCTGGCCTACATGTTAGTTTGAACGAGAACTGCTGTTAAGTGTTTCTGACTGCGGATGTCTTGATGACAGGCTCCACACCTCTGATGCATGCTGTGTCTGGGAGGCAGGTGGATACGGTCAAACTGCTGCTGAAGATGGGAGCCTCTATCAATACACAAGACGCCTGTGGACGCACGTCCCTCTCTCTAGCAACATACCTGGTAACGAAACTCTCTGAGGATCATTGATGAGATGCATTCATTTAAAAATTCTTCAGCATGTGTTTAGGAACCATGCATCACGTACGAAGTCGCAGTGACCTTCCTAGCTTTGACTGATTTGAATGCTTGTTAAGGTTTTTGAATGGCTTGTCGTGTAGTTGGGTCTGATGGCTTTATCTTCTGCAGGGCTGGCTTGAAGGCTGTGTGTGTTTGCTTCGTAACGGTGCAAAACAGAACATTCCCGATAAGAACGGACGCTTGCCAATTCATGCTGCTACTGCCGAAACTGACTTCAGGTAACGGGGAAGATAAATAGAACTGGTTTTCACAAATAGGTTAATGAAGCTAAAAGTAGTGAGTAATGCAGTAGCATTTTCCTGTGCATCAAGCTGCTACAGTTCAGTGGAGCTTCCTTCTCACTGTGCATTTTGCAGAACACTTACATTTGACAAGATGATAATTAGGAAACAGATTTCAGAGATGGTTCCTAAAAGTGTATTTTTTCCCCAATGCACACTCCTTGATTCGTCAGTGCACATTATTCTGAAAAAAAGGGGAAAATTCATCAATCCCTCTTATTTTTTACACATTCCCCATTGATTATCTGTTTCATGTTATGGAAATAAAATGCTGTTTGCAGTGTTTATAGAGTAATGATCAAGTTTTGTTTGTTTAAGGCTCATGGCTGTGCTGCTACAGCAGTCAACACTGTGTGAAATCAATCATCAAGACAATGAGGTGAGTCGGAGCAGATGGGTTTCAGCTTTGCGAACCCTTTGGAAAAAGAAGTGCACTTCATAGTGTTGAATGTGCACAAGTAGTTGTCATGGATATTATGGTTTCAAAGAGATGCATGTTGCAGAATTACTAATACAGATACTTTAATAAACTCGAGGAATCTAAAGACTAAACTGAAAGAGTTAGCGTTAAACCAATGATGTGTTCAAAATTGCCCTCTATACCCTTATATTCACTATTCCCTACATTAGTCCACTAACATCATCCAGTTGAAGGAGTGAATGAAAACAAGTGAGTGAATTCGGACACTGTGTGTGACGGAAGGGCTGCCGCTTTAACATAGTTTGTGTTTGCTGTTTAATAATCAAAAAACTAAGCAAACTCGTAGTAGTAGTACTCGTAGTAGTAATGAAAAGATTTACCGTGAACTCTGTCATGGAAACTAGCATGTACAAACCTTAATTAAACTATTCGTGACCCTGGACCACAAAACCAGTCTTAAGTGTCAATTTGTCAAGCTGAATAATAAGCTTTTCATTGATGTATGGTTTGTTATGATTGGACAATATTTGGCTGAGATACAACTATTTGAAAATCTGTCAAAACAATCAAAATATTGAGAAAATCGTTTTTTAAAGTTGTCCAAATGAAGTTCTAGCAATGCTATTATAATCAAAAATTAAAGGGGTCATATGGTGTTGCTAAAAAAGAACATTATTTTGTGTATTTGGTTAATGAAATGTGTTTATGCGGTTTAATGTTCAAAAAACACATTATTTTTCCTCTATGCCCCGGCTTTCTGAAACACGTCGATTTTTACAAAGCTCATCGGTCTGAAAGCGAGGTGTGCTCTGATTGGCCAGCTATCCAGTGCGTTGTGACTGACCAAATTCCTCAAGCGTGTGACGGAAATGTTACGCCCCTCACCATACTGTGCTGCCCTGTTCGGCCGGAGCGACGAGACAAAAACATTTAAAACCCATTACAAACGAGGCATTTTGGCATTTTTTTCCCCAAATTGGGCGACATAATACGATTATAATGACTTATACTGTCTTTTCACGTGTTGCGTTGCATTGCGCGCGTAAACATAAAACCATGTTTGCATTTGTGATCGTAGAAATGACAAACAATAAGTGCTACTCTACATTGCTCAAAACTCGTGTTTGAATCATCGTTGGCAAATTATTTAAATATAAAAACGTACTTACAGGCTGTGCGTCACACAGATGGCATTGTAGTCTACTCTCAGGATCAGGAAACAGTCATCCATAAAATGTGCAGCACACATCTGTATATTTGGGTTGAACTGTTTTGGAACGGTGTTGTAAATACAACTTAACACTGATTTCTAGCCGTGTCCTCCAAAGAGCAGCGGCTTGAGGTGGAGCGGAGCTTGCGGCAACCACATGGCGGCCCTGGATGGGACTATGCTTCGTCACGGGGAAGCCGATCATACGATCCACAGCGTGAAGTTGATGTATTTCCTCAGCAACCAGCACAGCTCTAGGCATGACGGCAGCAACAATACTACAGCGAGAATAAAAGTTACGCCTTCTTTCTTTGCGTGAACATTTGGGCGGTGTTATGCAAATTTTCCCACATCGTGACGTATACATGTGGGGGTGTGTTAGAAAGAGCAGTTTTAGGTAGGCGTGGTTGAATCTTAAATTTTATAAAGAATATCTCTTTAACTTTACAGATCTTCTTTATGCACCAAGAGCGTGTAAAACTCCAAAGAGAAAGGAAAATTTTAATTGCATCATATGACCCCTTTAAAGGGATTTCACTGGAAATTTGGGGCAATTTATACAAACTGAATCATATACAAACATAAATATGAAAATATTGTTAGGTGATACTAAAAAAAAAATTTGGATTAATTTGTGAGTAGAAATTATCTGTTGTCCGGTAACAGAAAACGTCTCAGGTTAATTATGTAACCATGGTTCCCTGAGTAGAGAACAAGACACTGCGTCCTCTAGGGGTCACTATAGGGAACGCCTCGTCGTGACCCGTGTCTGAAGCATACATTGAAAAAAACACCAACAACACGTTGGCCGGCGTCAGCCATGACGTCACTACCGGTGCGATTATAGTATAATTAGGCGCCGGGAGAACACATCATCCACTTTTTCGTCTGAAGCTTGCGTCCACAGCATAGCAAGAAACTGTAGCGTCTGGACCAATTAAACACACAATATATATTTTGTTAGCTATATTTAACAAATACTCTGTAACACCCCTCAGTTAACAAGCCATATGAGAACCCATGAACCCTTCCCCACGGAATGCGTAACACCCCAGGAAGTCAAACAGGCCTCTTTATTGCATGGCAACCAACACTGATATCACTGAGTTTATTGGCCAAAAGAATGCAAAGCAAGGAAACTCCACATCATTTACCCTTAGGAAAGACCAAAATGCCCAAAATGACTATTCTCTAATACTCTAGAAAACCTTTCTGTGAATGAACACAATATCTGCAGGTCATTGTGTACGGTTGTCGTTGATTATTTATACTGTTTTAGCAGGCTTATGAGGGAACCACCGTTCCTGTCTCTTACCTATAGTATCATACACTGTGTTAGTATAGAATCGAATCTGATGATTTAAACGAGAGTGTATATTATATGTTGTTACATAGGCAATATATTAGTGTCCTGATAATTTTTTGTAATTTCGATTCAAGTTTCATATGCAAATTACCATGCTCTCACATAAAGGGTTATAAAACTCCCCAGTATTTCCAAACTTTCCGCTTGGGATTTCAGCCTTTCTCATTAGACAAGCCCATCCTGAGAAGCGTGAATCTTCTCAGACCTTAAAAGCCTCACATCAGTGACCCACCTCCAGACTACGTTTCTGTTAGATTCTGAGAAGATGAAAATGTGAACTACAACACTCCAGGACACCCTAAGTTTTGTGCCAAGCCTTCGGCCTTGACTTTTCCATTCACCAAAAATTATCTGACTCAAACTGGTTCTTTTTCATAAACCAACTTCAGACAAAATCAACTTGAGCCTTCGATTGCATCAGGAAAGCGATGTCGCCAGACAAGGAGTGCAAGTATTCAAATTTAGTCTTATTAATTAGGTATCATTTGTACCTTTTTACAAAGGTGAGTTTGAATTAGAATCTGATGTTTCCTTCAGGCTGTAAATCTGCTGAATATCAAATGGTACCATAACTTCATATTCTTATTTTCTCTCCTCTTTACTGCTTAAGCTTTAACCCTTTTCCTATACAAACCTTATGCGTGTGTGTGGTGTGTGTGTGTGTGTATGATGTGTGTGTGTGTGTGTATGTGTATGTTAGACTAATTTAAGTGTTTATGTAGTATGTTGGACTAGTTTAAGTGTTTATGTAGTTAATAACGTCTTACTTGTATCACACTGCGTTGTATATTGTTTGCTCATAACTGGAGTGCCTAATCATGCAGATTTATGCTACAGACTATGTGTAGAGTTGTACAGTAAGAAAGTTATTTCACTTAACCAGGAAATTAAAGTTCTTAGAATTGACAAGACAGTTGACTCTGAGTGGTCAGTTAAATATCTACAGCGGATCTAAATATTATAATTAATTATAACTAGTCTGATTAATTATTCATATTTCCCATTGAGCTGATTCGCTACAACTAGAGGACGCAGTGTCTTGTTCCCTACTCAGGGAACCATGGTTACCTAAGTAACCTGAGACGTTCCCTTTCAAAAGGGAACTCCACGCTGCATCCTCTAGAGGGCACTAGGGGAACGGTATACCCACGCCGCCATACTGAGGGGAGTGCAAGCCAGAACCATGGCGAGCACTAAGTACCAACTCTACCATATTGCCATGGGAGTTGCCCCTGGGACGTTAGACGGCTGTCAGTGACATTATTCCCTACGGCCAAAGGCCTAGGCTACATACCCCAAAAAAACGTACCTGTTAGGACCAGAACTCCTGGGCACGGGGTAGAGCTCAAGCCTTGGAATCAGGAATAGATTAGTTTAAGGGAATACGACCAAGAGCCTAGGCAATGCATACTAGTCTGACCTGTCACAACAGGGGGCTACGCAGTTTGTATGTGCTGAAGGAACTGTCTCAACAGACCCCTAGTAGCAACACCCTGTTAAAGTAGGTATCCAGAGGATACATAGGTGGAGTGGTGCCCAAGGCGGAACCTGGGTTTTATACCACTCAGAAAGAGCATGAAGCTGTTGCGCGTAGTTCTTACCATACAGGATTCTAGAAAAGAACGCAGAGTACTAGCGTGCTAACTTACCACAGTGTGGATTTTAGAAAGTGTACAAAGACTTCACATGCACACTTACCATAACATGGATTAAAAAAAACGTTCTAAGGGGCTCTCGTGGCACTCTGAAAGAGCAGCCCATAGATGGAAAATGGTGCATCCCAAAATGCTATTATTTGAGAAGTCATCAACTCGATCTCAAGGCTTATAATGCTTGAGTGGCTAGCAGTAAATTTGTAGCTGAGGGAGCAAACATCCAGCTCTCAATCGAGAAGGAGCTCGACCTACAGCATGTTCCAAAGGTGGAACAGCTAGCAGTTACTTAGCTGAGGGAGCAACACACCCAGTTCTCAAACGAGAGGAGGCTCGACCTACAGCATGTTCCAATGCTGGAACGGATAGCAGTAGTTTACTTTAGCTGAGGGAGCACAAAACCCAGCTCTCAACCGAGAGGGGCTGACCTACAGTGTGATTGTAGAATCAGAAGGGTAAGCATACTGCAAGCTAGCCAAACACTCAGCGCATCAGAGAGGCAGAGGAAGGGCCTAATTCGCCTGATGCTGCTGGTTCCAGGTGCTCTGGAAAAACAAAGAACTCAACTTCTCAAGTGAGAGGAGAACTCTGAATTCAGAGGAATAGTGTGCTCATTCCAGGTAACCCTTTGATAAAAGGGGAGCACTGCTCAACACTACCACGAGGACAGCCCATGGAGCGAGGAATCCAACTCCTCAGAGATGATTAACGCTCTAAAGAAACACCATACTCACAATAACCCTCAATAGTGAGGGGAGCGATACTTCCAGAGTGTGTTGACAGAGACACACTAGATGAGTGGAGCCCAAGGTACCGGGGGTCTAACCAACTCAGAGAAAGGGAATGAGGTTAATAATGCGTAACCCTTACCATACAGGATTTCAGAAAAGTGGGCAAAGCATAACGTGCACACTTACCACTTATGTGGATTTTAGAATGTGGTCAAAGCATAACGTGCACACTTACCCGCTATGTGGATTTTAGAAAGTGCGCAAAGCATAACGTGCACACTTACCACTTATGGGAAATTTTTTAGTGTGTGCACTTACCATAGTATGGATTTAGTGTTTTCCAAGCATCTGTTCACAGATACCTGGAAGTACTGAGCAAAACGGGAGAGGCAAGCTCAAATACAAACCTCAAAGGTGAGGGGAGCACTGCCCAAGACAGAATTTACACAAGCGAGCATTCAAGCGAGATGTAATCTGAAGGGGCCTGGATGGCAAGGAGGGAGTTTTGAGAGAAGATGTCTCACCCATAGAGAGATAGCTGGCTAGTGTCTCTTCTACTGGGGGCATCCTCTCATAGCCGTTTTTACGCATCGCCTCAATGTTGGCATAACTGGTATGCTGGAACCGATGGATGCGTGAGGAAAACGGCCTCTTCCATTCCTTCTCGATCTCAGTATGGAGATCAGGAAGGAAAGGAAGGCTCACCTGAGCTGGAGGGCTATGGCCAGAAAGATAACTTTCCTCGAGATGACCTCGCGACGTCACTTCCTTAGCCTGCTTCCACGGCAAGTCAAGCCTCGCTGTGGCGCGATCCATAACTTTCAAAAGCTTATCATACGCAGGGCAGGAGGATTGGGACGGCTCAGCCTCAGCTTCTTCACCGTCCTCAGACATTTCCTGCTCTTCCTGGGCTGAACCCAGCAGAGCACTGGCCCCTGGATCAGAAGATGTTAAAGAAATAACATCATCCTCCAGCGGCTCATTCTCGTCCACAGCCGACGAGCGCGAGAGGGAAAGCCCCTCTTTAAACTCATCAGCCAGGTCCACCTGCGATCCCCACGAGCTCATTCTCCTCCGTGCCTCAGCAGTGGCGGGTCCTGAACTGCGGGGAAGTAGATGGCTGCCCCTCCTTACTTGGAAAAAAGAGACAAACGAGAACGTTATCATTGGAAAACGCTCGCAGTGCACGCAGATTGCCCCCTCGAGGACATCGCGTGTGTGCTCTTCGCCCAAACAAACAATGCATAGATCGTGTGTGTCATCGGGTGTCAAATAGCGATGACACGGATGCACACATCTTCTAAACGCTTTGCTAGTGCTCGCCATAATAAATGAAAGAGATCACTCTTACCACGGAAATGCACGCTTCAAACAAAACAGTCAGTGAAGACGAAGAAGAGGATGATGTGTTCTCCCGGGACCTATTTATACTATAGTCGCACCGGTAGTAACGTCATGGCTGTCGCCGGCCAATGTATTGTTGGTGTTTTTTCAATGTATGCCTTAGACACGGGTCACGACGAGGCGTTCCCCATAGCGACCCCTAGAGGATGCAGTTCGAAGTCCCATGAAAGGGAACTGGCTTGCAGATGAAACAGCATCACAGTTGAGCTAGCTAGCATCATGATAACCTCTTAAATTGTTAGTGAAATGGTGTTAGCTATCTTACATTTAGCATATCTGATTTACTGGCTACTGTATAGACACATTTTGATTTAGTGTTTGCTAGTTAAACTTTAATACTGTAGATCAAATACATTTACCCTATAGTAATATCATCTAAAATTACTTGACTGAATGTAGTCTTTGGGCTCAAATGCAGTAATGTGGCTTCAATAGTCCTGCTGTAGATTCTAGAAATGATATGTGCATGCGATTGAGGAATGCGCAGGGTAGAAATTCATCTGCATTGCAGTGCAATTTGCATTAAATCTGGTTGCCTTAACCAAGATTATGATGCAAGATTTTTTTTCCAATGAAACCCTATTTAAGTTTCCTGTTATAGACTATCCTGCAATTTTGTAAATGTGTAGTTTATTCCCATTAATTCCTGTTAATTCCCATATATTCCTATGGAATGTTTCCTACTTTAAAAATTCCTGGAATTTTGCAACCCTAGTACCAGTTATAAATAATGGTTAGAGTGCAGCTGTGTAACCCTCAGACTGTGATTGGCAGGGAATGACAGCTCTTCACTGGGCTTCTTTCCATAACCGACCGGAGCATGTGCAGGCCCTGCTGCAGAAAGGAGCCGACCCCACGCTTGTGGACAAAGACTTCAAAACAGCTCTACACTGGGCTGTGCAGGTACAATTCATAAACAAATACATAATTCTGAAGCGCTACTTCAGTTTTCTTACATACAACATATTCTACAGCAATATATATTTTTAAGTACACTTCTGTAATAACTCTGCTCATGTCTGTTCAATTAAAAAGTCAACATTTTCTACCCGGGAACTTCCGAGCTTCTATCCATCTACCAACAGCTCATCTTTGCTATACTCTCTACTGTAAATTAGCACCAACGAGCTGTTCTTTAATATGTGTTGGTCTGAGAAGAGAGAGATCACAGAAAGTGATACAATACTTGAGTATCACCAGTATATTGCCATGGACAATGGTCATATGTACAGTTAACAGTCATAAAAAATGGTCCTTTGCTTTTCTGGAATAGCCTGACTTAATTTGAACCACAATTTGGGTCAATTTACTGTAACAAATGGGTCAAGACACATTTACTGTTGTGTGTTATGTGCTGTGAATGCTCCACAGACTTCCCCATGAATTCAGACACATCCTCACCCACCGCTATTACAGTAATTGTACTTGTACTTATTACAAGTAATTGCACTTTCATCATTTAGTGTATAGTACTCTTACTTCCAATGAACACATATTACAACATCATACCAAGCCATACTCAGGCAGCAGAATGAAGCAGATTCCCCCATAAATCAGAGAAAAAAAAATGCAATTCCCCTAAAATGCAAACTCTCGGTAGCTTCTACTTGGACCTGGTTATGGACTGAATCGTATAGGTGTACTATAGTATACTATTTCATACTCTGTTTTTAGAAATAATCTATTTACATCTATGTTTATAAATAATTATATTTAAAATTACAGGTAGATTGTCATGTTTTATCAAGTAATGCAATTTATGTCTTTAAAATATTCATTGTGAAAGATGGTTTATATATGTGCATAGCAAATTGGTTATTCATTTATAGGTCTTATTGTTTTTAACTCTTTGGCAGAGCGGCAGCCGGTTAATGTGTTCTCTCATTCTTGACCATCATCTGGGCGCGTCTGTGATCAATTACGATGATGAGAACGGGAAGACCTGCGTTCACATTGCCGCTGCTGCGGGTTTCAGCGACATCATCTATGAACATCTATCTCGCGTTCCTGAGACCAACCTGCAAGCTTTAGATGTGGATGAACGGTACAGTAACATCTTGTGTGATATTTGAGTGGAGGGTCAACTAGGAAATAACTTAGCAACAGTGCGTAACAGACATTATTTTACTCCCACTCTATGCATTACTAAGCTGTGTGTGTTCATGTTTGTTTCTTATTATACAACATAATATCTGTTTTTCTGTCAGGACCCCTCTTCATTGGGCTGCTGCAGCAGGGAAGGATGACTGTGTGCAGGTATTGTTGGAGCTGGGAGTGGAGCCCAACCCTAGAGATATTAATGAGAATACGCCACTCACATACGCCATGTACTGTGGCCATACTGCCTGCATCAAACTCCTTTCCACTGAAAACAGGTTTGTTGGAAATAAAAAAAAACTGTATTTAAGTTGTCACTTTTGTCAGGTATATATTGACATATCCATGACATTTTTAAAGAAGCAATGTCCCCTCAGAGTCAGGCTAGCCCACATTAGCAGTGATAAATGCAACCAAACGCCTCCTGTAGTAGAGTTTCACAGCGCTGTGAAGGAATTTCGGCAAAACATTTTTAGCAAAACTTCCCCAGACCATCACACAACCATTACTTGTTAATAATCTGCGGACCCAAAAGAAAAACGGAGAAAAACAACAGTTTGTTGAAAAGTTGGACCAATGAGCACAGAAGGCAGATCCCCAGTCATGGGGCAGAATAAAAGCTGAAAGCTGGGTGGAGTGGAAATGAATGGGAGTCTAAAACAACCAAGGGTTGAGAGCCAGGACAACAGTCCATTAAGACAACCACTCCAAATGACTAGGCAAGTGTCGCATTGAGAGAACTGCAGGACGTCATAAGCAGGTTGAGCAGACCAAAAACGGGGCAGAGATGGAAAGCGAGAATGAGCAGCAAGACTGGGCGATGGTGATGGGGCAATTGTTGCATGCCTCCCTAGTCTAAGGTCAGGGAGGTGGTAACAAGGAAATTCATGAATGGAAAAAAAAGAAAAACCCAGGAGCTCTTCTTTCTTGTCCCAGCACTCCACAAAAATCACACATATTTTTGTAACACACGAGAAGATGATTTATTTGGCAAGTTCAAGAAGAGTACAAAGACACTAGACATAACAAAGCACAACTCAAACTTGACTTGAACTTGACTAGACTCAGACATGAACCTAGAGATAAAATGCACAGCACAAAACAGAATCCCAGACGATAAGACAACACAAAATCAAAGTGCTCAAAGAAAAGTGCCCATCAGGTCTGCCTCGGATTCAATCTGTTGGCAGACCTAATGTATTTGAGGTTTCTGTGATCAGACCACAAATGGGATCACAGAGCCCTCCATCCAGTGGGATCCACTCACCCATAGCCATCTGGACCACTCCCTGGGTTACAGGTGGTGGGAGAAGCAGGCGCATTGGTGCACCTTACCATCCTCCAGAGACGTCTAGAAAACAATTGACCCAACTCCCACATCCGACACATCCACCTCCACAATGACCTGCCTTCAAGGGTTAGTCATCCTCAAGACAGGAGCCAAAGTAAAGCAGGCCTTAAGGGTCTCAAAGGCATATACTAGGCAGAAGAAGACCACTGGAAGGAAGCAACCTGGCTGTAATTTCTAATAAAGCAACGATAAAAGTTAAAGCAAATAAACTGTTGCAAAGTTTATAAAGAAGCAACGCCCCCGTAGAGTCAATAACTGGCTACCCCCATTAGCAGTAATAACTGCAACCAAACGCCTCCTGTAGGAGAGTTTCACACAGCTGTGAAGGAATTTCAGCAAAACATTTTTAACAAAACATCCCCAGACCATCACACAACTACCACTTGTTAAAAATAATCTGTGGACCCACAAGAAAAATGGAGAAAAACAACCGTTTACTGAAAATGAGCAGAAGGCAGATCCCCAGTTGTAGGGACAGAGCCAAAGCTGGATGTTGGGTGAGGTGGAGAGAAACTCACCTAAGCATGGTCCATGCTGATACTCTCCACTGAAATGATGGTCTTCACGAGCGGTACTGACTAGGTGCTGAGGGAACACTTCTCACACTTTGCACTCCCTGATCCGGACAAAATAGTAAGCATTGCAGAGGTGCAGTTTCATGAATTACCTTGCCCACTGCAAGATCTTGAAGGTAGATGACATAATAGGTATGTTTTTAACTATTTGGGGAATGGGGAGTCCAACAAATAAAACACCAGTTTTTTATTAGGCTCACCGAAGCAGTGACCTGCACGTGCAGAAGTTGTGGGGCAGAAATTGAAGCAGAAGCCCCCTTTCCTTAGCCCATGAAGCATCAATAAATTTCCCCTCCCAGCCCGAATCGGCTAACTGGAGAAATCACCACCCACTTTGAGAATTAACTGATTCAAATGATCTTGTTTGTATGAGTCTCCAGTAAACAACTCCCTGATTCAAATGATCCGGTCAGAGCGAGTCTCCGGTTAACCATCTCAACGGGTATGGTTTTAGGTAAAAACAAAACATAGCATTAAAATAACGCCCATGCATGCAGTTTCAAATACATTTCAAACTAATATTTTTGCATAGCTGTTACGGGGCGAACGAAACGTGCGGATCCATGTGCAAGGCTTTATTTACAAAGGTGTGGTCAATAAACAGGCAAAGGTCAGATAACACAGGATATCACAGTCAAGGACAAGAATAGTCCTAGGGCTAGCGTGGGTTTGAATCGGCGAACAGTATCCAGAGGGCTTGACAAGAGGGGTAGTCCAATAACACGAGCAATAGAGGTGCAAACACAGTCCGAAACAGCAAGACAAAGGGTTAATCCAAGAAACACAGGCAGAAGGTCAGGAAACAGACAACAAGGCAACACGAAGTGGCTAGACTAAGACTAGCATAGGACGGGAAATAGGGAAGGGCTCCGTAATGCAACTATCGCTAGAAGAGTGATATGCGCTAAACAGTACTCGGCAGTTTGAGAAGGATCTGAGTAAAGTGTAATAAGTGTGTGTGTGATGATTGGTTACAGCTGTGAATTAGTGCTATGGATGATGGGAAATGTAGTCCGTGGTGCGTGTAACTGTGTAGTGAGAGAGTCAATATGATGGACGAGTGACCTCTGGTGGCAATCGGACGGAATTCCATGGACAGGATTCGTAACAATAGCGTTCTTTTTATACATTCTGCACTGTGACATCTGTTTTTACTGTGTTTATCAACACACATTTTGCTTTTCCTCATTTTTAAATACTGTTTTTTTTAAATACTATGCTATTTATTATTATTATTATTATTATCACTTGTTTGCACACGTGAAGTATCAGTAACCTAAATTGATATTTTAATATATGCAATGTTTTGAGAGTATGACAAGCCCCCCTTCCCCAGGCATTTTGAGCAATAGGATTATATAAAATGTATATATGTAAAATGCTGGAAGAGTTCCCATAAAGTATTTTTCAGAACTAAAGATGGCATTACTTTTCACAGGTCTGAGTCAAGCAGGCCATTGCATGCTCAAAACAGTGACTCTTCTATACGCAAGGAGGGGAAATTTCGCATGCTGAACCACATCTTCTGTAAGAAGAAGAAAGAACTGCATCCTTCTCAGCAGACAGACTTGAGTCAAGAATGTCAGCTCAAAGAAGAGACGTCTGAGGTGGATGACATCATTACTATGTTCGAATGTGTCACTGAACCCAGAGATGAGAGCGAAACCAGCTCTGCTGTCAGAAAACGAAATAATGACTCTGAGAAAGTCCACCTCGCTGAGGACACATCCAGTAAGGACCTCCAAAGTCTCCCACCCATACGCACACAGAGTCTTCCTCCAATCACTCTAGGGAAGTCCCTGCTGGTAAACTCTCAGACATTGGCACACAGGACCAGCGGAGGTCATGTGGCAGGACATTTAGCGCACAGGTCGCAGAAGAGCAAGAGCGAGCATGACCTGTTTGATGGCAAAAGTAAGGACCAAAAAGCTCCTGGACAGGCGTGGAAGACTGAACCCAGTCAGATACTGACTCACAAAGCATGGATCTCAACTCCATCTGAACGGCTGCTCGACAATCTGCTGCATGGATCCACAAGTCCTTTAGACGTGCTGTGCTCAAATCACACGCCATACATACAGAGAAATTACCAAGGTAACATATTCAGGATTGGTAGTGTTAGGTGATTCTTCATTTAGGTGAACATTTTTGACTCCTAGGGTTATTTTAGTCTCTTTACTTATTTTAGCAATCATCTAAGTTTGAAAAGACTGTACACTTATTATAATGGCAAATGGTTCTGTACTGTTTACCGCATCTGTTACTTTAGTTTTTAGGCATTTGGCAGAATTTCACTAATTTGGGCTTACGTGTAATGTAATGTTTTCTGACACTTAATTAGCTACAATTAAAAGAAAATGTATCATAGCTGAAATATATATAAAATGCAATTAGCTCAACTTTTTGTGACCCACTTAAGTGCGACTTAAGTACATCTTTATATGTAATTTCATAATTACTTCACTTGTCTTTGAAGCATGGTTAAAATTTACTGCAGAATATACTGACAAGCATTTGTGATCAACTAAAATATATGTATTTAAATATATTTGCAATTACCGGTAACACTTTATTTTAAGGTGTCCTTGTTACACTTGTTGCATGTACTTACTATTATAATAACAATTAATTATGCATAATTACATGCAAGTAACCCTAAGCCAAACCCTAACCATATAGTAAGTACATGTAGTTAATTAATATTACTCAGTACTTAATTGTATAATTATACTGTAACAAGAACACCTTAAAATAAAGTGTAACCCGATTATCATACACCTCTGTAATGATGAAGTTGCAATATGGTGCAATTAAAGCATATGAAGGTGTAAAAAGGAATAACACACTGCAGGTCAAAGTATAATCAAGTACTTCACATGTGCTTTGGCATGTTAGCCAACATATGAAAATAAGTGCAATTCTTTAAGCCACATCAAAAGATAATTACAACAGTTGCAAGTGTTAACATATGAAACATTATTTGTTTCAATTGTTTCATAATATCATGTTTCATTTGTCAAGATTTTAAATAGTCAGGTGTCCCTAATTGAAGAATCATCCAGATATATATATATATCAGTGAA
This sequence comes from Sinocyclocheilus anophthalmus, assembly GCA_018155175.1. Classification (NCBI taxonomy): domain Eukaryota; kingdom Metazoa; phylum Chordata; class Actinopteri; order Cypriniformes; family Cyprinidae; genus Sinocyclocheilus; species Sinocyclocheilus anophthalmus. The sequence goes on from JADLZN010008942.1 coordinate 30,922, forward strand.
TTACTCTATGAAATATATGCTTGTAAAATTAGTAATTTTGTGTCGTGTTCTCTGAGCAGCTCAGAATCATCTTTTACCTCTGAGGGTGAGAGAATCTGCTCTCACACGTAACAGTCTTGCTCCCATCCGTGACCACTGCACTCACAGATGTAAGTTTAATCCTTATATCCTCATATTTTCATGCTCCGTAAGACTCTGTGCTAGATTATTAGGGTCAGATTTACAAAACAGGGCAATTGTAAATGATAGAACTGCTATCATCTGAAATAGCGGGTTAAATTTGATAACATCCACACAAGTTTTTCAGCTTCATTTTTGAAAAAAAAAAGAAGTACTTCAATTAGATTCACAAAGATTGCACAAAATAGGATATTGTTTAGGGCTGCATTTGTCACAAATGAGAAAGAAAGTAGCAAGCCTTTGTTGAATTTGATTGTTCCATATTTGTTTCCAGGTATTTGCTGTTTTGCTTTCTATATTTATAATTAAAATGGGGGAAAATGTTGAAACAAAATGTTTTACAGCACTTTACAGTACAACACACTGTTCCTTGTATGATAAAATAATGTATTAGAATCAAATATGATATACTCCCAGCAGGTACTTTTTCTAAACATAAGCATTGTTCACATCTTCGGTTTAACAAAACCAGCTTTCATGTGTTCCACAGTTTCATTGCCACCCGACCAGGTCTCTCAGGGAGTGAAGAAGTCGAAATCCTCTTTAGGAGCGGGCCTGGCTGTTCTTCCACCTCCATATGCATCCAAACTGCACCGAGCCGGCATTCCACAAAGCCAGTCGCTCGGCTCCTTCCCTACGCCACTGACAGGAGAATCTTTACGAAACATTCAAGTTCTTCCTGCCATTCCTCCGCAGAGAAAACGCAGCCCATCCCAACCCCGAATCACTCTGACAGTACAAACCGATTGCCTAAAATAAGAGACAAATTTAAAACGGTAATACTGTTCAGCTTTTCATTTAGATCATGAGGATGCTGAAGAATCTCTGTTTGATAAAACTTTTGAGTCTTACCGAGGCTGTTTTTCATACAATTTTACAATTATGATCTTTTTCTATGGTATGCATATGGTTTACATTTTAACTGTAACATTTAAACATGCTTTAAGCTTATTGTTTACTGTTACTACTAATAAAGAAAATTGTTTACGTATGGAATCGTAATAACTTAATATGATATGAATATAGTCAGTATAATAATAAAGTCTTAATTTGATACTTTTAAAATTAAGGCTTCAAAGTAGTCCTAAATTCAAAATATTAACTACAGCACTCTTTACCTTAAAATAATTTCTGTCATGATAACTCTCGGAGGGATTGGCACGGTAATAATAATGTACATGACAATGTTAATGTATTTGGTCTTGGCGGAATAGATCTGCTACTGCTGCTGCAAGTACCTAGACTTGCGACTGCCAATACATCCACAACATGCCGCTGTGAGCATGTAAGAAATACTGCTGCTGCAAATATAACATACATGAATAACCCCCATATAGCATTCATGAATCACCTCGTAGCAGATCTATACAGGTGGAGCTGGGGAAGGGTTTCTGAAGCAAGCTACACTGCTACGGCAAGCACTAGTCAAATATTTGAATGTTGAGCAGCGAACTCATTGGCTACTGATACAGGAGAGAACCAATCAGCTGTGCCATGTGACAATGACGTCATTAGGTCAGATTGAGTTAGACCTATCGGGACTGCGCCATCTAGAGTTTCATGCCAGAACTCTGTATTTAACAGTGGTTCCCAATCCTGGTCCTGGGGCCCCCCAACACTGTGCATTTTTTACAATATGTCTCCCCAATAAAACACACCTGATTCAACTCATCAGCTCATCAGCGGAGACCGCAAGACCTGAAGTGGGTGTGTCAGATATAGAGAGACATACAAAATGTGCAGTGCTGGGGGTTTCTCAGGACGGGACTGGGAACCACTGAAGTTTTTTACCTTACCATATCAGTTTCTGATGGTACACTGACTTCTAATAAGCAGAAAGGCTTCTGTGTCTTTCCCAGGCTTCCCTCAAACATCTGTTCTGGGAGTGTGTAAGTTTGGTGAGCCTCACAGTGAACTCACTTAACTGTAGGGGGCACCAAAGTCACAAAAATACACAAAACTACACACAGTTGCTGTAATATAGGGGTCTCCAACCCTGCTCCAACACACCTGTCTGTAATTATCAAGTAATCCTGAACACCTTGATTAGCTGCTTCAGGTGTTTAATTGGGGTAATTATTAATCATTTATAAATAGCTTCAAGTAGTCGTGTTTTCACTTGCTGTGTAAATGTGTTTAAATACTTCATATTGTTCATAATGATCTCTTCATCATCAACTATGTAACTCAGTACATAAATGTGAACTAATCACAAACTCAGGATCAAAATCCGAGCTGACAGAGAAAGTGTAGTGGCACCACGGGTTTAGATTTGTTTGGTTTTGTCAACTCAAAACCAGTCCTGTTACCCTGAGTTTGTTCAACTAGCTTTTTGGTACTGGCCCCTGTTCCTAAAGGTGAAATTATAGAGGGTGAGCGACGCAATTTTTAGGGAGTGCATGAACTGGTAACTGCTGCTCTGGATAAACATAAATTATATAAACGCTGAGTTGGGTTCAGATAATAATTAATATCCACATATATAAAGACACTGGACAGAAGGAGACTTGTACAGCAGAACTCTTTTAATATATGATTTATATTCATATTCCAAGATGAAACAGAGATGGCTTGTAGGTGTCTAGGGAATATTTACTTGCTTAAGTAAATATATCATGTTTATGGCAGCTTTATCAGAAGAAACTATTGATTATATTAATAATTATTTTAATATTTAGAAGTAAGATGTAATTGCAAAATGAAAGTCAGACCACAGAATAAAGGCAATAGCACAGTGATTTAGTTGAGTGAAGTCTAATCTGGGTATACACATTTAATTTCGTCTCACAAAGAAAAAAAAACAGTTTTATATTACTCAGAAATTGCTCTTATGATTTTCAGACTTTGTTGTCTCTGATTCAGAGCATAGTTGAGTAGATTTGTCACAGACAGTTTATTGTTAGGAAATATTTATGCTTGTCATAACACATCCTAAGCAAAAGGCTTTGCCAACAAAAGCGCAGTAAAACACACTGAATTGCGCAATACTGATACAATGATAGCCTCCATCAAAGTAGCGTGAGAACATCAGTAGCGCCCTTCGAAGTAAACGTTTACACGGAGAACATAACTGTTTGTCGCTTATTTTGAGTTTGTTCTTTATGCATAGGCTGCAGTGAGATCTTTGTGCACGGTTTTCGGGCAGTGGGTCATGACTAACGGGAAAAGTAATGGATTATGAATCACGGGGCGTGTTTAAATGACTGACAGCTCTACTGACCAATCACGAGGGGAGTTTCGTCTTGATTCTGCGCATGCTCAGAATGCTTCGATCTGTAGCACACACTCTCGTCTTCAGTGATCGTGAGCAGGTGCGCAGGTCGATCCAGATGAGTGTGCGCTTCCGCTCAAACACCACCGGAAGTCATCCGCGATGCCTTAAAAGTGTTTTCAGATTTACAGTAAAGTTACAGTATGATGTGATGCCACTCTGAAGGTAAGAGAACATTACAGTTCATGTATATAATTCTGTGATATCGCTTAGCGTGTTAAGTTTTAGTCCAGTGAATAAATATTCTTAATATATCAAATATTTTCTGGAGCTTGTACAGATTGTTGGTATCCTTGCCAATTATATAATGTATTGTGATATCATGGAAAGAAAACTATAAATACTATATTGTTATATTTTTATGTTATTCTCACTAAAACCCCAAATCTAGAATGTTATACGCTTCAAATGATATCAAGTAGCAAAACATTGTAATCTGCAGTAACTGATAAATGTAGTACTTTTGACATCTGAAAATTACTAGACCTTATCTATTTGCTGGAAAATATTTATCTGTGGCATTGTGTTATGTTGATTATCAAAGTGTTTTGTGTCTGTTTGTTAATGAGCGGTTTGTGGACGCATGAGTGTTTTTAGATTTTGGAGTAAACAGTGTAGTTTAGTTAGACCCTTGGGGTAAGATTGCATTTATAGTGTTGCTATTATGACAGATGTTCAATTAAAATATAGGCAGCTAATCATGAAAATAATAGTGCTGTGCTCGATACGATGATGTATCGTCACAGAGATTGATCATAGACTGCATAAAAACATGGATGTAGTGTCCGTGACGTCACCCGTAGGTTTCCTAAGAGTGGTTTTGAAGCTCAAAGTGGGCGGAGCCGGCCGTCGCCATCTTGGCAGCGCGTCACTCCTGGATAATCGAAAATGGGCAAATGCTGAAACCACGCCCACCTAGCTCAACGGTGGTGACAGCAGCAGCAATCCACCTGTCACTCAAGTGGCCACGCCCTTAATTATGCAGAACTTTAAGGCTTAATATAATTTAAACGGATGAGTTATAAAAAAAATTCACCCCCTCACAGTTGTCATGAAGGGCCAAATTAGCTATATAGACCAAAAGCATTTTTTGTACCAAGCTGTAAACATGTTTTTTCTGCTGTAAAGTTGGGCATTTTAACATGGCTAAAGTCTCAAATCCAAAGAGGAACAGGGGGGGGGGGATTTATTCTTTATAAAAAGTTAAGAGTCAGTCACGCCCTCCTAAAACGGCTCGTTCTAACACGCCCCCACATGTCTACCTCACTGTGTGGGAAGATTTGCATAACACCGCCCAAATGTTCACGCAAAGAAAGAAGGCGTAACTTTTATTCTCGCTGTAGTATTGTTGTTGCCGCTGACGCCATGTCGTGAAGATGCTGTGTGTTTCATTCGTCGAATCCGAAACTACTTTGTTTGGTCTTCCAAAAGAGGACACGACTAGAAATCAGTGGTTAAGTTGTATTTACAACACTGTTCCAGAACAGTTCAACCCAAAAATTCAGACGTGTGCAGTGCACTGACTGTTTCCTGATCCTGGGAGAGTAAACTACAATGCCGTCTGGTCTGACTCACAGACTGTAAGTAAGTTTTAATTTAAAGAATTTGCCACTGATGGATTTCCAACGTGAGTTTTGAGCAGTGTAGAGTAGCTTTTGTTGTTTGTCATTTCTCCAATCACAGATGCAGACATTTGTTTTATGTTTATGCGGCGCGATGCAGTGCGTAAAAAGACAGTATAAGTAATTTATAATCAGTAATTATGTCCCCACTGTATGCAACAAATGCCTCGTTTATAATGGGTTTTAATGTTTTTGTCTCAACGCTCCGGCCGGACAGGGCATAACCCAGTATGATGAGGGGCGTAACATTTCCGTCTCACGCTTGAGTTATTTGGCCAATCACAACGCACTGGATGGCCAATCAGAGCACACCTCGCTTTGCAGAACGATGAGCTTTGTAAAAATCAAAGCTCGTTTCAGAAAGGCGGGGCATAGAAGAGAAAAAATAATGTACAGTATGTGGAAAATAATGTGTTGTTTGAACCTTAAACCGCATACAAACATTCATTACACCCAAATACACAAAATTAGTGCTTTTTAGCAGCAGCACATGACCCCTTTAACATGGGGAGTCTATGGGACGGACTCCCTTTTGGAGCCAGCCTCTAGTGGCCAGTTGATGAATTACAGTTTAAGTTACTTCCTTGTTGGCTTCACGAGAGAGCGGAAGGTTGCCGCTTGGTATTTTGCCGCGTTTCTGTATTAACGGTCGTTCGCTGTGATTTCAACAAGTAAAACATGTTTTTTTTTTTTTTTTTTTTCCGGATCAGCATTTTTGTTGACTTGGATCAACATAACGGTCCAAAAATATAGACTTAACCCAATCCCTACATCTAAACCTAACCCTACCCATAATTTCCTCCTAAAATCAGTGTGAAATGATAGCTGATTAACAAGGGTGTAGAAGCACCTAACCCATCATAAGACTAAAACAGATATTTCCTGAAAAGTTATTCATTTAATTGCTTTAGAAAACGATGATGTTACCAGCTCCTTGTTGAGAAAGGTAATGCAGCTCTGTCAGCGATTAAGCTAACTTTTGATAAAATTGCAGGGCAATGCTTCTAAAGGTTGTCTAAATGCGAAAAAGAATCGTCTGTGCGCGCGCGCAGCGTGATCTGTGTGAGTAAACGTGTGTGCGTGAGGTACAGTGAAGACAGCGCATTAGTTTAGAGCTCTTCTAATTTTTATTTTTATTTGTTAAACGTAGAGTGTGTTGATTTGTGCAATGATACCAGCAATGTTAAGATGATTTTAATATATTAGAATGAGTACATTACAATACAAATTTATTAGGACGAGTACATTATTATTTATGGGCTTAAAAACAAGATGCAAACAATCAGAATATTGTAGGGTGGGGAGTGCACAATGTAAACATGAAACATAAGCCATTACCTATAGGCTATTGTATTGTGGAACAGTTATGAAGGCCCTTCATAATGCAGAGGTCAGCTGCCTGTTCTGCCAATAGCTAGAAATGGCACTATAGTATGCAGTGTTTAATAAACAGCTGTTTTACTAAATTCTTCTGAGGTGAAATTCAGTGCAGTCCCGTATCGTATCGCGGCCTCCGTATCGTGATATGTATCGTGACTTTGCTGGTGATACAAAGCCCTAGAAAATAACCATATGCCTGTATAGAAGTCATAGAAGAATCCTTTTTAATACAAAGCTATTAAAATGCTTTAAATTATAATTTTTCCCACATCAGTCAATACTCTATATTCCATAATGCAAATACTCTCAGCTCAGATTTATTTATAAAGCACTTTCAAAACCATTAAAATGGACCCAAGTGCTGTACATAAGAAGCATAAAATCTAAAACACAAGAAAAACAGAACATTGATAGCATAACACCAAAAACATAAAACAATAAAATAAGTCGTATATAAATAAATACATACATAAATATATATAAAATAAATAAATAAAATACATATACATGCACACCACATTGACAAATTTTGCTTGGATACATCCCACTTCTCTGGATCCATTTTGCTTGTTTCTACACATTGACTGTAGTATCATCTGAAAAGACACACACATCTCTCTGTATAAGGTCTTAAAATTAATATCAGAGCAAAAAACAAGCCATGAGGTAAAAGCTCAAACTGCGCAATCAGGGGAGAAGGGCCTTAGAAAGAGAGGTGAGCAAAAACCTGATGGTCACTCTAGTTGAGCTCCAGTGATCATGTGTGGAGATGGGAGAAACTTGCAGAAGGACAACCAACACTGCGACACGCCACTGATCTGGCAGAGTAGCCAGGTGAAATCCTCTCCTCAGTAAAGACACATAAAGACACACTTGGCATTTGCAAGAAAAAGCTCCTAAAGGACTCACAGATGGTGAGAAACTAGATTCTCTGGTCTAATGAACCGCATTTCCAAGTGCCATGTCTGGTGTAAACCAGGCACCACCTCATCAACTGCACAATACCATCCCAGCGTTGAAGCATAGTGGTGCTAGAGTCATGCTGTTTGGGGTGTTTTTCAGCGGCAGAGAACTGGTCAGGGTAAATACAGAGATATTCTTAGTGTTCAAGACCTCAGACCGGTTCACCTTCCAACAGGCCAGGGATCCTAAGTGGCCCTAAGCGAGTCTCCCAAACCCATACCCAAAAAGCTGGCAAAGGTGCCTCAAGTAAGCACTGAGTTAAAGTTAGGGTAGGCGATTTCGGAGAGGATCGCAATAGCAAGCTAGCTTTGAAAGCATAAGATCCCACCCTCCCTGCAAATCACTCTCCAAAGCCACGCCTCCTCCGTGCTTGAGGGGACTAACCCCCCGCCCCCCAGACCTGGGGCCTCTCGTGCTGGGCCTCGCATCAGCTTGGGACGGCCCTAGCACAGGCAAACCAGAGGCTAATTAGCGACATGATGAGAGACGGCGCTGGTGGAGGGTTGAATGCAGAGCTGTCAGATTACCTCATGTCTCATTTCACCGGTGAGAAAACATTACAGTACAAAGCGCATAATATTACAATAATAACACCTTCCGCTCTGGCTCGGTCTGCAGTAGAGTAATGGAGCGCGCTGATGATGTATCATGTCTGCGCGAACAGAGGTTTGCAAAGACATATGTTTATAAGCAGGCAGGACAGCCCTCAGACCGAAGGATGTGACTGGACTACATTATGTTTTTGGGGGGTCCTATGTGTATGCATGATGCATACACAGTTATACATGTTTCTAAATGATCTAATAAGTGCTCTAAATGTATATCATATACATTTAGAGCACTTATTAGAATACATTAGAAAACATTTAGAGCACTTAACTTATTGATTGCTATCGGGATGTGAAGAGACTTTCAACCAGCATAACAAAACATGTTTTTGATAGGGCCATGCACAGGGGGTGGCCCGGTGGCTAAAGCCACTGCCCTTTTGCCCTCATCGGCTGAGGTACCCCTCCCACCAATCCCCCCATCACCCCAGCTCAAAGCTGTCTGTTACCGCTCTGCTAAAGATCTGCTGATTCTGCTAATCCACTCCGTGTTTCCCGGCCGCTCCGCAGCATCACTCACAATCTGTGTGCCGCTCTCTGGAGAGTGGAGACCACAGTCCCCGAAGGTCGTTGCATTACCAGGTAGATGCATTACAATCCACATTAGTCAGTGGTTGATCCACTGAATTAGTAATTAGTTGGTAGTTTGTTTGCTTTTATTTTTTGTCGGTAATGACTCGGCTTTCTAAAAGCGCTAACAACTTGTACAAAATATCCATGTTCTTAGAATTAGTACATCTAATCAAATTATTGTTCCCGATCAGATCTAATATAGATAACACCAAATTCGCTGCAAAAAAATGCCTTCACAAAAAAGAAGACAGAGAGAGAAAGAGCGAAGGGAGGCTGCTAAAGGCAGTTCAACATTGAAAACATAAATACAAAGCTCCAGCAAGCCAGCAGCTAAATCATCATATAGAATATTTAGCAGTTTTCCACACTTTAATTCTTGTAATTAGGTATATTTCCCATTATAATCACTTGTCTTGATACTAGTAATCTATAACACATCATATTTTATTAAAACCAAATTAATAGTAGGCCTATAAATAGTTTGAATTTTTTTTATAAATGTTTTAAAATAGTTGTTTATTAGTATATAATATAGATTTATGCTGTAAAATATTAAATTAAATGTCTAATACTTATAGGGGAGAGTGGGGTAATATTAGCCACTTTTTACTTGTGTGGTCCTCAAGATAAGGGAAAATGATGCAGAAGTACAATGAAAGTATCTAAAGTAACTTCAGGATGTTTCCTATCATTTTAAATGATCAGAATGTATCTATGATAAAGGGTTCTAAAAATATGGCTTCTTATATTAAAAGTGTTAAGTAGGGGTAAGTTGACCCGAGTCGAGTCAGTGGGTAAGATGCACCATCTGGGTGTAAAATGACCATCTGATCAAATCTGATTCAAACCCATGGGAAATAAATAACAATTTAAAAATTAATTTAATAATTTCCTTTTACAAACAGACATATTTCTTTTCTTAAAGTTAACTTTAACAACATAAAACCAACCAAATGAAGTTTAAATTTCAGTATTTAATTGTTTGCATTTCTGAAACAATATGTTTAACACCAAAGTTGTAGCCTTCCTAAAAACAGACTAAACAGAGAGTTTGTTGGCCATTAGTGACTACAGGTGGAAATCTGATTATAATGTGATGAAAAGCATTTTCTGGTTCTTATCAGAGAAGGATTTGGTGCACTTGTACACGCTCCCTATCAAATAAACCGCAAATAATATGTATAAATGATAAACTAAACCAGTAATATATCACATTAAAATACCATTTTATAATTCAGAGATTTAACTTTACTACAGTGCCTTATGGTGGGGTAAGTTAAAATGCTGACTCAATTTACCCCACAGCATTTGGCTCACTTTGCCCCATATAGCTGCCATTTTGAAAAAAAAAAAATAGCTACTGTTGCTTACCAGTTCAGGCTAATATTTAGTTAAATGATTTGCATGGTTTTATATGTTCCTAAATCACCTATATGTATCATAAATATTTTAGAACTGGATTAATTTGCTTTGATGTAACAACCATTACATCTGTTATGCTAAAATGTTACTTTGACAAGCCAAAAAGTAAAAAGTAAATGTTTTTAAAGTAAATGGGTGCCTTCCATTCCCCCTATGTGTTCCTCCTTTCCACAGTCTGGCAGAAATGATGGGTGGTTCCAAAATACATGGTCACATGACAGTAAAAGTGTACAGTTGCCAAGATACGGGGGGTGGGTCAACTTACCCCACTCTCCCCTACTTCCATTGAAGATGACCATGTTTTGAAATGTTCTTATCATATTCTGGTCGGCGTTTATCAAACACAAAACCAACTGATAGGGTTGTCTAAGCTTCCAACACATCACCTTAAAGGGTAGTAAAGCTGGCAGATTGCCTTTAAATAAAACATGGCTGTCTGTGCAGAAAAAAGCATTTGTACCTTATTTACCACTAAAAAGTTAAAGTAGTACCTTAAGGGTATATATGCCTACTCTAGAGTACTAATATGCACCATTTACAAGCTGTTTGGGCCAGGGCAGTGGTGCATTTCTTAAAGGTCACAATTGTACCCTTTCTGGAGTTTAATTTCGGTTTTAATGTCTAAGACTATATATTTGTGTATAAGTACCAAAAACCATCTCAATTTATTTTTACAGCTCCTCTCTCAGGAGTTCTGCTGAGAACAGGTCGATTTTGGCATGTCTACTTAATATTCATGAGCCTCTCTTCTGATTGGCCTGTTGTTTTCTGAGTGACGCATGGCCAGGCCAACCACAGGTAACTAGGGTCAGCGACGTCACAGTGCTAGCTGGAGGCAGCAAAACAAAGAGGAAACTGGAGGCGGCCCATTCAAACCAGCACAGATTCAGCTACATAAGGAGCTTAAAATATCATGTTGTGATGTTGGGTGCCAGAATCGACTTAATACAGCCTCAAATTAGAAATTTGATGCATATCTGCTGCCACTGCCAGACAAAATACTGACGACAGCTGTGGTTAAACGCGATAAGACGAGCAGACTGGACAGAAACGATCATTAAAAATGCTCGTGTTTGCAGCGCACACTTCTTATCAGAAAAGGTTCAAATAAAGTATTGTCTTTTGTTGTTATGGGCGCGTCTACAGATTTCTTGCAATATGTCTATGTTTCTTGCATCTCACGATTATGTCGTGTATGATATAATGTCTGTGTGCATGTGTGTAAAAAAAACAAACTGACAATTTATATATAATCACTTGTAATTGTATATACATTGTTGTGAATAATTGTGGCTGGAACAATAATGTAGACTAAAAATAGTTGCCTGCTGAAATTGAAAAGTATATACATCATCATGACTAGATAGACACGGTGAGTTTGTCTTTACGATACACGTTAGATGTGATCACCTCATAGTAACAATCCTGTCAGATCGTCCATCCTTTGAGTGAGAGTGTAACGTTACAGGTCGGCCGATCTGGTTTCGTGGTTAAAGTTAACCTATTCGACATGTTTCCGTGTTGTTGTCGTTGCTCAGCAATGGCATGGACGCGATGTTGTCTGGGGTTTGGCAAAAGGAGAGGGGGACGGTGGGCGGTGCTCGGGGGGGGTGACTGAATGCGGTGACTGTGTAGTTCTGACGTCAACTTTTTACGGAAGTCACAAAGGTTCGTGAAAAATCACAGCTACTTTATGCAGGCTGTGTGCATTTTACTGTGGACTGACTGTTTTGAAACTTATATGGTAGTTACATAGCACCTAGACCTCAGTTATCATGAAAAAAGCCAGGAAATTTCAGTTTTGACAATATGGGACCTTTAATAAGTTGGCAGTTTTCCATTGCAGCTAATGGGAACATGGCAAAAATGCAGCTATTCTCTTAACAAAGTAATGAAAAAATGTAGTTTAATCTCTTCTCTTAGGACATGCATTATGGGGACATGAAAATGTACCGAATGGTAGCAATGACCCTTATCTATATTATATCTTTTGATTTCCTTCTTTTCTCAGATATCTGCCTTTATGTCACAATGGACACTTCACATCATTTACTCTTACTCTTGATGTTTTTGCACTATGCAATAGGTAAGCCATGTCTCCAGTCCTCCACTCTATTACCTCCCAGTTAACACTTACTGTATATCGTTAATGTTTTGTTGTGATACTCAATGCAGTGTTTTGTCCACACAGGTTCCAATAGTAGCTGTGTGAAAATTCTTCCAGACTCCAGCAGTGACATTGTTCTTGAGGTGGGAAAAAACTTCACCGCGACTTGTCACCTCCTGGAAGGCTCTGTTTATACCTCAGATGACATTGAATGGAGATTGGAAAACATCAGCATTGCAAAGCAGTTTTACCGTAAAATAAATGAAACGGCTGTCAGTGTTACTGTTAACGTCAGCAGTGACATGAGCGGTTTGCTGCGCTGCAGAGCCGCCAAGAAGTCGCTGTCATACGCACCACAGTGTATCTATGGAATCTTTCTCCGTACGGGATGTAAGTGTTTTCATGCCAAAATCACACGTGTTGCTTTAGAATTAAAAGGCTTGAATTCGTCTCTCCAGCTGGGTTTTAGTTTTGTACGTATTTTTTTGACAATTTGTGACCCTGGAGCACAAAACCAGTCATAAGGGTCAATTTTTCGAAATTGAGATTTATACATCATCTGAAAGCTGAATAAATAAGCTTTCCATTGATGCATGTGTGTTTGTTAGGATAGGACAATATTTGGCTGAAATACAACTATTTGAAAATCTGGACTCTTGAGGATGCAAAAAAAAATCAAAAAAATATTGAGAAAATAGCCTTTAAAGTTGTCCAAATGAAGTTCTTAGCAATGCATAGTACTAATCAGAAATTACGTTTTAATATATTTAGAGTAGGAAATTTACAAAATATCTTCATGGAACATGATCTTTACTTAATATACTAATGGTTTTTGGCATTAAAGAAAAAATCGATAATTTTGACCCTTACAATGTATTTTTGGCTATTGCTACAAATATACCCCAGCGACTTAAGACTGCTTTTGTGCTCCAGGGTCACATATGTTATTCTAAAACACAAAATATTGCAGAATATCCAGTGTACTATATTGCAAGTGTTCAGAGACATTTGTGTCGGGAAAAGTCGTACAGACTTAGTTTTGAAATGTTTAAAGGGGTCATATGATGCTGTTTTAAAGATCATTATTCTGTGTATTTGGTGTAACAGGATATGTTGCCATGCTTTAATGTTCAAAAAACACATTATTTTTCAAATACTGTACATTATTGAAGTTCCTCTAAGCCCCGCCTCTCTCAAACGCTTCGTTTTCTACAAAGTCCCGCCTTCAGACAAGTGCAGTCTGCTCTGATTGGCAAGCTGACCCAGTGCATTGTGATTGGCCGAACACCGCAAGCACTCGTCGGAAATGTAACGCCCCCTTACCATAATCGCCAGCTTCAGCTTTCAAAATAAATGTAAATAATGTCATTAGTTTTACCATCAGTTCAAGCCAAAAGGGGAAAAGAGTCGCGTGACAGACACAGTGATGTGAAGCTGAGTCGGTGTTTGCAGTACACAAGCGCGGTTAAGACAGCTGACTCCACTGTGATCTGTGACCCCCCCCCCCCCCCATCTCTGTCTCTGTCTCTCACTTCTCTACTCTCTCTCTCTTCTCCTCTCTCGCGCTCGCCTCTCTCTTCTCTCTCTCGCTCTCTCACACACACAAGCACACACACACACACACGATGCGCAAAACTCCGAACAGTCAATAGCAAATACATAAACAAATAACAAAACAGTAGCTGACTCAGAAGCACCAGATTGTCATAGCAAAATCAGAATTACCTCCTATCCTAGGTTCACGAAACGGTCGTCCAAAAAAATGCATTGCTGTTCTGTTGTAAGTTACTCTTAAAGATTCCTAATTGCATCTACTTCTGGAAGGCCATTAAAGTGCTTTTGCTTTTGCACTGAAACGCACAGCTTCTCCCTGACATGGCTGCTCAACACTAACTGCGGTTACTGAAACACGCCTTCTTTCTTTGCCTGCACATTTAGGCGGCTTTATACTAATATCTCCACATAGTGAGGTAGATATGTGGGGGCATGTTAGAACGAGCCGTTTTAGGGGGGCGTGGCAGAGTCTTAACTTTGGTAAAGAATATCTTTTTGGTTTTGAGACTTCAGTCTTTGCAACTTCAGGGATCTCACATATGCACAATCAGCTTGTAACACTCCAAAGAGAAAGGAAAACGTATGACCCCTTTAATGCTGATCAAATGAAGCATTTCTCTTCAATATTGTAATCATCATTGGCTTTCTGACGTCAAATCTGACACAACAGATTGTTTTGTCGCTACCCCACCTGCCCATGAACTAGATTTTTTCACCGAGCAAAGCCACGCAAGGCAGAGTGGGTGGGGGGTAGATGGCTTGTTTATCATCACACATTTTGTAGCCTTCCAGAGATTAATTTGTGTTAAATCACCAGAAGATAGCGTATCAATTTTCAGTTTGTGATGCAGTGGTTTATAAACCTGTAGGAAAAAAAAAATCTTTGCCTCTTTCAGACGTTCTCATTTTTTGAAACCCGATGCATTATTTACCAAACACTTCAACTTCAAGGAAACATCTTGATACATCCATTGTTTTTGTGTTTATGACCTCCAGATCCTCCATTGAAACCAAATAATCTGTCATGCCTTGCTGTGCAAGAGGGCAAGGATATTTCCTCTTACTTAAACTGTAGTTGGGATCCAGGATCGCGATCCACGCTGCTTGACACCAATTACACCCTTACTGTCAATCTGTACGTGTTAGAGTAGCATAAGTACTGAAAGCACCTTTATGATTTTTTGCCAAATTACTCAAAATGAAAGACTAGAGTGATATTTACTTCCTCTTCTTCGTCTTTTTTAGACTTGCTTCAGACCTAACATATAAAGCTGAGTGTAATCAGCATCTTGCAAGATACTGCGTAGTCAATCTGGAGACTTTTCAGATTCATATGCTTTATAGAGTGTGGGTTGAAGTGAAGAATGCGCTGGGCTCAGAGCGGTCAGACGAACTTCAAAAGTATTCTGCATATTTTGGTATGATCTCAGCTTTTGAATTTGGAAAGGATGCATTTAAAACGCTGTATGAATGCATAACTTCAACTGGCTTTTGTGTTTGTTTTGTAGTGAAACCAAATCCACCATTGAATGTCCGAGTCCTCACTGAAGTTAATATCTCCACAAGTCTCATGGTTACTTGGAAACATCCCGTTTACAAGACTGTTTTGAAACTCTCTTATGCCATCAGATACCGCAAAGTAACATCCGATGTTTGGGTCGAGGTATGGGAAAGCCAAAATCCAGGACAAAAGATAGCATTTTTGTGTACTGTTAATAATGATTGTTAGTGAATAACGTGGTGTGATTTGATGTCAGTGTTCTTTTGTTTGACCTATTTTATTTGCCTTACCAAAACATTTCATAAGTGCTTTTCACACTGTGCTTAAGCCTGGGTCATCATCGTTCTGAACCCCCATCTTTAACCTCAGGTATGTTTCACACGTGTAATTCAGAAGCGGGGTTAGCAGTGCTTTTGTGTGTTGCAGTGCCAAACTTGTGAAGTGTGAAATGATGCAGTGTTAAAATGTTAACGGCTAGATGCAGAGCAACTGACACCCAAACGTGTACCTCATATTCACTTGCTTTGGACAGCAAGAAAACATGATGTTGTATAAGCAAAGTTGATCGGCAATATATAATCCGAGGATGTGCAATGCTAGAGCCGTTGTATAGACAGGTGGAGTGCTGCATTCGTCCAGTCAATGACACTGACACCACAAATAGGCAAATAAGAATGTGCAGTAATGCACAAACATAAGCTTATGAAGACCCAGGATTAATGGTTAAGCCCGGGTAAATTATGAACAGTGTTAAACGTGGATTCTGTTGACCTGGGGTTTAGAATGACCCTGGGTTAAACATTTCAGGTGTGAAATGCCCTATGATGGCTCAAGGGGATGGGAGTGGGTTCTTATTTCAAACAATGGAATATTTTCATCTTGCATATAATTTAGTCCTCACCTCAAAAAAAAAATAAAAAGACGATGTTTATTCATGAGTTCATGAATCTTTTAGGTGCCTGAGCGCTTCACCAAAGCGTACATGGAGTCGTTTAGACTGCAGTCTCTGGAGCCTTACACTCAATACGTGGTGCAGATGCGATGCATTGGAGAAAGTCACAGCAGTCACTGGAGTAACTGGAGCGCCAGCATCACAGGGCACACCACAGAAGCCAGTATGATCTGTGTTATTCATCAAGTGATTGAAAAACTCTAAAAAGGTTGATGGAAGTATCCTAAAATTGGGTTATAAAATCCTTAAGAACAATGTTGGGAAGGTAGCTTACTAAAGTAGTTAAGCTGCCCTTTAAAAAACTAGTTAGCTACTCTAACACTACTACTAGTAAATCTTTACTATTAAAGATGACTTGCCTTTAGGCAAAATGTGTTGTTTTGAAGAGTTTTATCTTTTAAGGACATCAGAGAGCAGGCTCTGTTTCATGAAGCATGCTTCCAAATGCAGGAATAACTGATGGAATCCGAACGTACGGTTGTACTAGACTCAGAAATGAGTTGGATTTTTACATATGAGAGAAGATCATTTAGGACTAACCGGCTGAATAGAATAAATCAGACTTTCCAACACAGAATACATAGGAGAGTGAGTTAGAGATTATTCTCTCGTGCCAGTAAAGTGTGTGCGAACAGCATGAGATTAAAAACGGGGATTTAAAAAAGTAAGTAAACTATTGTCAGGCTACTGAAATGCACAGTTAAGTTAGTAGCATCACTGCTTAATTACTTCCCAGCATTCTTATCATTAATACTCATCAGGCCATCTTATTTTCTCAGAGCCAGCAAGCGCACCAGATCTTTGGAGAATCATCCAGCCCACTTCTAATAATAGAAATGTCACTTTAGTATGGAAGGTAAATTCCTTTTTTCACCTTACATGTGCTAAAATATCAGTAATAGTGTTAATCTGTGTAGTGTCATATTCAATAGCTGTTTATATTCAATAGCATATTGTATTCTGTTACAGGCTCCTGTAAAAACGAATGGAAAAATACTGGAATATTACCTGACTATCAGTCAAGATTACGTGATGTTGGAAAGTCACACTATAAGAGCTGATAAGCCCAGGCTGATGTATTCGATGGAGTTGCCACCAGGAAAAATGGCCAGTATTGAACTGGCTGCAGCCAATTCAGTTGGAGTGTCTCCTAAAGCAACTTTATTCATTCCAAGATCAGATCAAGGTATGTTAAAGACTGCAGTGTTTTTTGATAAAATTCAACATTTGAACCCTTCTGTTGTCCTCAGATTAGTTGTGCCCCCTTTTTCTGATGAAGAATATGCTCTAAAGGCAACACTTATTTTCGGCACTTGAGCCAGGCTTTGTGATATCATCTAAACCAGGGGTCACCAAACTCGGTCCTGCAGAGTTTTTAGCTCCAACCCTAATTAAACACACCTGAACCAGCTAATCAAGCTCTTACTTTGTATACTTGAAACTTCAAGGCAGGCGTGTTGAGGCAAGTTGGAGCTAAACTCTGCAGGACAGCGGCCCTCCAGGACCGAGTGTGGTGACCCCTGATCTAAACAAATGAAATGATAGCTGCTTTTAAAATAAAATTATAATATTGACATTCAAAACAAGTGCTCCATCTTCATGAGTCACAGTTCTAGAAGAATCTAGATCTTTGGCTTTTAAATTCCTTTTTTGTGAATCTATGTATAAAATGTGGCCCCAGCATATTAAAGATGTTTTAAGTTTCAGCTACTTGCACATTATGTTGTGTGTGATAGGGTATAGTGGGGCTAAAGCCACTGAGCGCTTTCCAAAACACCTGTAGTACTTCACCTGGTCGTTTTAAGTGAGCAAAAATGGATTTGTTGTGTTGTGCAGAGTCAGCCATATTGATAGGTTCTCTGTGAAACTAAAAGAAATAAAGTAATATGACTAATAAAATATGATATGACAAGATCATTTGGGACCCACCAAATTTGACCCAACGATTACAGATGGGTGCAGTTTTAGGACAGTTTAAATAAATTATTTAGTCAAATACATGTTTAGTGTGCATATAGTTAATAAAACTGCTGTGTCGAGGCATGTGAAAGGTGTAATGTGTGGTGCGTTTGTGATTGAGTAGAGCTTCCTGGTGTGGGGAATATGAGCTGGTCGGTGCGTGATGAAAAGCCGGAGCCGGAGCTGCTGGTGGAGTGGACTGCTGTCCCGTCTCGTCCTGCCGACTTACATCTCGTCCATTACCTGCTGGAGTGGGTGAAAATCCCCCAGAATGTGCATCAAACAGAGCTTCAGGCGGGCTGGCAGAGAGTCTCCTGCAATGTCACCAACACCACACTAAACGGTACCAACTCTACATGGAATCTGTGCATATTTATTTATTTTAATCTGCTGATTGTTGGTGGCACATCTGCAGGATGAAGTTAAAAATACCGTATTGGCCCGAATATAAGACGACCCCCCTTTTTCCAGATGTACCTTTTGGAAAAAGGCTTTTTAAAAAACAAATCTTGTAAAACACACTTTGTCTTCAATTATTTTCATATTGCATATTTTTCCTATTTAAATGTTTGTTTCGAAAGTATGGTAAAAACTGGTAAAATGTACCAACAATCACATTTAAAAAATATACACTTTTTGATATACCAAAAAAAAAAACCGGTAGCGCATCTGAATTCGGACATTTAGGCTATCCATCTAATAGTAGCCCACCAAACTCTTATTAACAGCAGAAGTTAAATCTTACTGTAGTCTTCAAATCTGGGTTCTGTCTTACGGTTTAAAATCACGAAGAGAGTTTGGTGCCATCAGCCACGACTCATGCAGCTGTAAGCTTTTCTTTCTCTTTAGTTTTTACTCGCCATCTTTACAACGCGCATGACATTACGTATTTCACGGCACACTGGTTTTATGTGTATTTGGCGCCACCTATTGTTGTGGGTGTATTATTGAGATGTCAAAGTCTAGACCCTGAATATAAGACGACTGTTTTTTTTTTCAGATGCACTTCCAAGAAAAAAACATAGTCTTATATTCGGGTCAATACGGTACTTATTATGTTGACTTGAGCCAAGTGTATTACTAAAGCAATAATCCCCGTGAAGCCGTGGTTTACAGTGAATTTATAACGGCTAAGGGGCGTTGTTAGGCACGACACGAAGCGGATAAAACCCCCTTAGCTGTTGTAAATTCACTGTAAACCACGGCTTCACAGGGCTTATAGCTTTTATAACACGGTTATTCCATATACATAGTTAGGTTTCACAAAATAAAACAGAGCAAATAACGTGTAATGATATTAATAAAAAAGTATTCTTCCACCAAACAATGTAGTTCCTCAGAAACAGCTGTGTTGCAACAAAGAGGTTGCAGAGCTACACACAGAAGTAAACAAAGGTGTGTGTTTGTAGAGTAATTTACAACAGCTTCGAATCAGAATCAAGCACCGGAACGCTCCGGTTTATAAACTGTTGTTGGTAGCTGAACGCATGATCAAATTAGTCCAAAAATTGTTCAGTTTGACCATTTTATTTAAACATCTATTCAGTCTTAAGAAAATTACATTTTGTTTGTAGAAGTTCTAATAAAAATCAGTGTTGGGTGTAATGCATTACTGTAATTTAATGACTTTTCTCTTGAAAAAGTAAAGTAAGGGATTACTCTTAATTTTTCTGTATTTTAATTATAGTTACTTCTGATGTAATTATAGACAATAGAACAATTCTATATAAAGACAATAGTGGATTAAACATCAAAATTCAACATGCATTTTTAATGTAACTTTATCCCGTCAAGAATAATTTACGCAATTTTACATAATTTATTTGAATGAATTAAGAGTAGCTTCATTACGCTGTTGAAGATATAATTAGTAGCTAGTAATCAGTTGTTTTTTTTTTTTGAGTAACTTTTCCCACACTGTTAATAACGGTGTCAGTCTAGTTTAGTATGAATCAGACCTGTTTCATACGTCTGTAAGCGGGAGAGTATTGCATCTGTATTTTGCAGGCTGTTCCGCAAAGGAAGCGCTGCAAGTTTTGGTGTTGAGTCTGTTCTTGGCTCAATGCTAAACATTAAAGTACATCTGCAAAATATAAATGTGATTTTAGAATATAATCCTAATATTAGCCAAAACAGTGCCAAAAAAATGACGCTTTCAAATCATTTATAACTGTTATCAAAGCAGATTCTGCCAGAAATGGCATTCTTTTCTGTATAGAGCCACAGGTCTGTTATAGAGCAGAAGTGCTGTCGGTGTGAAAGCTCAACGGATGTCTGCAGTCGCAGTTTCACTGTGAAACCAATCTTTTTGGGAGCAATGTTGGTGACCAAATGCCTTTCCCCCTTTCCCAAGGTGATTTGGAGAAATTCAAGCGGTACAACATATCAGTGTATCCAATTTACAAGTATCAAGTTCGACACACGTTACAGACACACTTCCAAGCAGGAAGACCAGTAACCAGACCAGCCTACATTCAACAAGGAAGTATGTATCTGAAAAGTTAATGCAGTGTTCTCATGTACTGAAGTACTCTCGTATAACAGCGCTGTGTTGTTTTTATCTAGCTCCAGAAAAGGGTCCAACTGTCACAGTAACCAAATCCAAGAAGAACAGTGCCGCGCTGACGTGGGAGGAGATCCCACTGGACAGACAGCAGGGATTCTTCACCAACTACACCATATTCTATGAGATCCGGAACACTAAGCAATGGAAATGTATGTTAAACATGATGCATGTGTGATGAAATCCCTGTGATGATTTCACAAGCTGATGTTTGTCGAATGTTTTCGGCAGCTGTGACGGTGAGCCCTAATGTCCATTCATATGTACTGACTGATCTGGCCAGTGAAACTGATTACGTGGTTAACATCATGGCGTCAACTGTAGCAGGCTCTGTAAAAGGCATGGATTGTACGTTTAAAACCATGAAGTACGGTATGTCTTTTATGCTCAGTTTTCTTCTGAAATGCTTGTGATGCATTGTGATTTTCACAAGAAGCGATCACATACATGCAGCTGCTTAAGCTACTGAAGGATGTGACGTGTGCTGGTGCTTTGATGTGAGCTTGCTCTCTTGACTGTAGGCGATGGAGAGGTGGAGGTGATTGTAGTGGTGGTTTGCCTCAGCTTCCTGTTCCTGACCGTCTTTATCATAATGCTCTGCCTTCGGAAAAGAGAAGTGTGAGTCAGTGCTTTTCACCACTCAAAATGAAACACAAAGCAAGAATTCAACTTTAACCCACCACCACTTCGATTCACTTTGGAAAACCCTTGGTCTGGAAATACTTACACAAGATTGGCTAATAGTGCCTAATTGCCTAACCATAAACTGTGTCATTGTGCACACTGTACACAATATAGAAAATAATGAATTCAAAACTAGTCATGTTTTTCACTCATTTGAATTTCATCATTGCCATTTATATTACACAATACAATCAATAACAATACAAGCAGATTAAATGAGAGTTAGTATTTAAGCATTTCTTTATAATAATAATTCTGTTAGTTCTGAATGTTATGTTGTTCCATGCATTTGACAAATATCTTCATGCAGCTTTTGTTCCATAAAACAGCAGTTCACATCTGTCGAGCTCCCAAAAGGACAAAAAAAATAAATTTTAATCCGTGGAACACAAATGAGAAGTTTAGCGAAATGTTCATGCTGCTCTTGTAGATGTAATGATTGTGCATGATAACCAGGTGCTGTTTGGCATTCAAAATGACAAAATGCACCAAAACATACCATAAAGCGAGTTGCTATTTATTGATAATCTTCTCTGGCGAACCTTTGGTTCTCATTCATCCTTGAATGTTTCAGTATGGCGAGTCAAACCGTGTCACATCACGTTTGATGTCAGTGATACCAAACATAACTGATTCCTGCTGTGGATGTCCTGTAACTGATCACTCAATATGTGCACATTCACCTACATGCTGTAGGTGTATATTTTAGAGCAAGAGTCCCGCACGCTAATTTTATTATACTTTTAATAACACTTTTTGTCACTTCTTGACAGTTCCTGGTCACCATTCGAAATATAGAAGGATTGTGAAACTAATGGCATGCTCTTTTAGTAACTAGCACCAAATGAAAAGTGCATTTAAATCATGATGAAGTTTATGACTTTGCTTAATTTAATACAGAAAGAATCTTTTATGAAGATTGGATATATTACCTAACCCTACTTGATAACAGCAGTGAATGGTGTTAGCTGTCATTATTTGCTCGTCTCTGTTCAGGATTAAGAAGCTGTTGTGGCCGCAGGTTCCAGACCCGTCTGACAGCTCCATTGCCCACTGGTCACCTGATTTCCCCATTAAGGTCAGTGAGCTGCAAGGCATTCAAATTATGGGTGAATCTCACAAAAACATGTCCATAAAGATTTCGTTTCATTAGGAAGTTGTCATGACAGTTATGCACATAGAAACCCTCAAATTCTCTGTAATATATACAGTATATATCATTAGCTGTTAATACGTATTATATGTGTAATGTATTTTGAAGACGTTTGACATGCCTCACAGAAGATTTCAAGGTCTATAGGTTTAAAAAAAGACACAAAGATGGTGAGACTGCAAAGTCATTTCATAAACTTTTTTTTTTAATTATTATTATTACTGTTGCATGGCGTCTAAAATAAGCTCATCGCATGTAGATAAAGGGATAGTTCAGCCAAAAATTACAATTCTGCCATCAGTTACTCACTTTCATGTCATTCAAAACCTATCTTTGAGACACAAATGAAGATATTTTTAATGAAACCTGAGAGATTTCTGTCCCTCCATTGAAAATCTATTCACCCAAAATGTTGACACTTCAAAAAGTTCATAAAGACATGTAAAAGTCACATAAACATAAACCTTAAACATACATATAGACATTGATCACAGAGCACATAAAATAGGGTACATGTCAGGCATACTGCTTAAAACCCAGCAACAAACCTTTCTTCCGTTCACCATATTTGATGAGCTCTTTGTATGCGTGTTGATCAGTGTATCAATGTGAATAAAAGCCTAAATTAAATCACTTCGTCATATAAAATGATTGTGTCTCTTTAGAAGAATTGGATTAAACTGCTTCTTCCTTTAATTGAGAGACAGAAATCTCTGTTTTCAGAAAAGTCTCATGGGTTTGGAACGACATTAGTGTGAATAAACAATGACAAAATGTTCATGTTTGTGTGAATTATCCTTTTAAGGCAATATATGCAATAAGAATTGATTTTCAAACATTCAGTTCATTCTTTTTTTCCTCAAAATCATTAATCGTTAAAAATCGGTAATGAAATTAACGAAACCAGAATGGATTCAAAACCAGATTCATTAAGTTCTTTCATTCTTATTAACACTATTACAGTTATAGTATATATAGATATATATATGAGGAGAGGAGAGGAGAGGAGAGAGAGAGAAGAGAGAAAGAGAGAGATCAGTATCAATGTTTTACAATTTAAATTTATTTTTGTAGTTTTTTTTGCGTGAAGAAAATGAGAACAGAGGAGGAATGTGCTTATATGTCATTTACAATCTCACAATGAAGAATATTATTGAATAAAAAAATGTTGTGGTCTGCTATGACCTGGACATGTTCGTTTTCATTGTAACATGACCACGTTCTTGTATATTGCAACACCAAATCTTCTGCAAACACGATTCCGACCACATAATGGCAGATTGCTTAAAACTGTATTTCCGGTCTGTTGGGTCGTTCTTATGGTCTGCCACACAAAGCTAACAGTATCTGACCCTCTCAACAGGCCAATGTGCCCAAAGAAGACGTTAGCGTGGTGGAAGTGGACATGTTTGACGGCAAGTCCATGAGCGAGGAAGACAAAGCCGTGCTGCCGCTGAAGAAGGACAAGTATCTCTCTGAGGAGCACAGCAGCGGCATCGGAGGCTCGTCCTGCATGTCCTCGCCCCGCCACAGCGTGTCGGACATCGACTCGGGCGACTCGGGCCAGACCACAGCCAGCACCGTGCAGTACTCCTCAGTGATGGCAGGGGCCCACAAGGGCCAGACTCCCAGCCATCAGCCTCCGGTGTTCGCTCGCTCCGAGTCCACACAGCCGCTTCTGGACTGCGAGGAGCATCCAGACCATCTCAGCGAGAGCGGCGGCCAGTCCAGGAGCTCGTACTTCAGACGAGGCCGAGAACTCGAGCTGGGCGTCCTCGGCCAGGAATGCGATGGAGCCTCTCTTACTTTCTGTCCAGTGCAGGAGGAGACGTCTCCTGTCGCAGAGGATCCTCCCGCCTCTGCCTTATGTTACATGCAGCAGCAGAGCGGCTATCGACCTCAGTAAAACATTCGAGCTGACGCTAGCGCTTTGGAGACGGCCCTAAGCTACTGTATTTAGTGTCACCTTTCCACGGCATCTTAAAGCAGCACTATGTAACTTTTTCTGTGTTCAAAATGTGCAAAATGTATATAATGCGTGAGTACATACATCATGAATTCATGGAACACACACCTGCGTGAATCGCCAGAGACATAAACTTAGAGAAGTAGCTCCGGTTGGAATGTTCTTCCGCGGGATGTGTGCAGTTCTGCTTATTAACCTCTAGAGCGCCAAAAGTTACCTAGTGCTGCTTTAATGTGCCTGCCATGAACTTTTCATTTGGCATTTTAATGGGATTGCAAGCTTCCGCAGACATGTATGGTAACACTAGACGGCTCCCTTTAAAAAGCTGTCCACACTGCCATGTGCCTTCAGAGGGAGAACGGCTGTTTGTAATATGGCTGCTCCAGCCACAGTACGTTGCTGTTGTTTTGAACCATAAATATGGTTAGTCGTAGCATTGTGTAAAATAGTTTTCCAATGGATTTCCCTTTTCATTTTAGTGTTGCTGATTTTTTTGCCTCAAGCTCACAGCTGATTGGTCTGTGGTTCGTCAATGTGCAGCTGTAACGCTTCCCGTGTACACAGCTTCAATTTAGCTTGCTTCCAAAATTGGCACAGAGCTGTTTAGAAAACTATGAACAATTTGTGCCAAGGCGCATTAAGTTATTGACATGCTATTATGAATATTCATATTTTTAACAATATGCACCAGAGTGTCAACCCTAGCTTGAGGTAACCTTGCTTTCATGTTCATTATCTCTAGGATAAGACTTACACTACATTGAATTGTCAGTTATGAAATGCTAATATTTGATTGCATGCCTTATTACATGTATTCATGTATCTCTGTGTGATTTGTTTATATCATTGCATCACCTACGTGTGTATCACTGATACTAGGTTAAATAAAGACTTAATTCAAATGTTTCGTAGACTAGAAGCCTTATGGTTCGCTGGTGGCACCAAACAATCATCGTGCAAGTCTGCTGCCAAAGGCCACACTGTGTTTCTCCTAGTGAAGACTCCTTTACTAGTATCTCAGACTTTGTTTATATACCTTCAGTCTGTGGATATTGCTTGGATGCATTTCAATTTTTCTCTGATCGGTGAGTCCCATTTGGTGAGTTCATGATCATGGGTAATGTAGTACTTTGCCTGTAATTTGGCAAGGATATGAGGTTGTAATTTGTGTCCTTGGTTTAACAGTGTTTTTGAGAAATGCTGCTCTAAGCAATGAGAAATGAAACTACTGTAAAACTAATATGCATGATTGTGTGGTTCAGTATTGTGTGAATTAGACATACACTGATTCTTATTAAAGCTAGCTACAAAAGTTATTCAGTCAAGAGCTGTGAGTGATTTTCTTTTTCTTTTGTCGTTTAAAAAAAATGGGAGGAAGAAATCAAATCATTTTTAGTCACTTTACAGTAGGGCTACATTTAAGCCACAGAAACATCATCATTGTTGTTATTATTCCTGTAAAAACAGTACTATAATAGTATCCTCTCGCACAATGAATTTGTTTGAATTAAAGTTGTAAAAACGAACAGTACTTGAGTACCAAGTCAATGTGTTTAGTTAAATATGGAGCTGTTTTACTCAAGATGCCTTTAAAGGAGAAACTGAAGATGATCATAAGCGATGTCCATCACATATGCAACTTTGTAATAAACATTTTTTAAAACTAGGTAGGTGAGCTGATCACCTTAAAAGTGCATCGATATCGCCATCAGTTCACCCTGCTGTTAACCACTGATCTAAAGAGAATATAGAATATAGATCAGTGCTAAGTCTTTCTGACGAGACCTGATTTCCGGTTTGGTCAGGTGACCTTCGACAGCAACCCCATAGTAGAGCTCAGAACTTTCTGTTTAGAACCCACTCACAGTTTCAATTCAAGTGTAGTTTGTCATGCTGCTGCAGGATATTATACACACCAGCCACTTTCAGAACTACATTTGTGACTGTAGTTTTCAAACAAATATGCAGTTTAGTAAGTTATTCCAATCTCTGGATTTTGAAACTTTGACTGTGAAAAGTGCCAAACATTTGTTTGAGTGCAATTCACGTGAGTAATGGGGTCAAATGATGATAAACGGAGCAGAGTTTAGTAAGCAGGATGATCTATAATAGTGAAAATGTATCTTAACACGCTCAACTGATGCTTGAGAAACACCGGAAACAGAAGTGAGCACTCGTGCATTGCAGCACAAGGCCTGACACTGAACTATGGAAACACAAGGGGCCTGTCTCAAAACCCACACCTGCAGTCTAGGCCGCTTGAGAGTGCGTGCATGCAACAGGAAGTGCGTGCGCAAGATGTCTGAGGTCTGAAAAATGGCTACGCTCAATGCTCTTATTGCACACTAAACCCACACCATCTCTAATAGCGCTTCAGAGCAGTATTTATCTCATCATTCATCACGTTCAGGAACTCCGAAATCACAAAATGTCAAGGAAAACGTGAATAAAATATCACACACAATTTGTGTAAAATGTAAAATTTTGCACATTTAATTGATACGGAGATGTGTATTTTGTAAAGCATTTGCAACTTCTTTTTATCACTTAAGTAGAAGCACCACAATTATATTGTCATTCATAGGAGTTCCTGATCCTGAAATTTAGAAGTTTATTTTAAGTGCAAATGGTAATGTATAAAATATGTAAATAAAGCTCTGTACAAAGTTTACTTGCATTTTTTACAACACTATGTTGTGTGTCCTACTCACTGATCTATATATATACTGTATATATATGAACTATATTCTCTATTATAGATCAGTGGTCCCACTGGTTAAATAAAGTTCTACACACACTTAC
This sequence comes from Sinocyclocheilus anophthalmus, assembly GCA_018155175.1. Taxonomy (NCBI): domain Eukaryota; kingdom Metazoa; phylum Chordata; class Actinopteri; order Cypriniformes; family Cyprinidae; genus Sinocyclocheilus; species Sinocyclocheilus anophthalmus. Next base: position 58,182 of record JADLZN010008942.1, read on the forward strand.
AGGGCTTGTCCAAATACCCACACTTGCGGTCTTTGCGCTTGACCACTTGTCTACTTACATGACGTATTTCCTGTATTTGGCCCAAGTGAGCATGAAAACCACAAGTGTGTGTAGAACTTTTCATTATGGGACACACTTATAGAGTTATAAAAATGCAAGTGTTTACAGAGCTTTAACTTTATTTTAAATACTTTGCATTTTAAAAATTACATCAAAGGTCCATTAGGCTCATTAACCGACAGACATGCCCGATTTGATAAAATGTGGGGGGGGTGTTTCTAATTAAGTGATAAAAGCAGTTGCAAATGTTTTACAAAATGAACATACTCATCTTTGCATCAATAAAATGTGTAACACTTTGTTTTACTACCAAATTATTATGTAATATCTAATTATTATTAATAAGTCTCATGATTTTTAATGCATGATACATGCATGAACATAATGCATGATGGGATACGCTTAGCCTCGAATACCGCTCCGGAGTGTGGATTTAGAGTGGCGTTAAGGGCACTGCACTTTGGCATTTTTAAGACATCAGACAGTCTTGCGCACTACTTCCTTGTGTAGCAGCGCTCTCAAGTGCAAAGACCTCAAGTGTGGGTATTTGGACAGTCTTCATGTCCACTTGAACACTTGGGCCAAATACATTAACGTGCGTGCAAGTAGACAGTGTTAAGCGCACAGACGCAAGTGTTGGTTAGGACAGGCTCAGTTATGAAATAAACATAGTCGGCCATTGAAATCGCTACTCTCTTGAGTGGGTACTTTTTTGAATAAGTAATTCCTGAAAAAAGTCCACGTATGCACACTTCAGGATCTGGGTGGAAATAGTAGTCATCCGGATACAAAAAAAGGTACAAAAGTTGTCACTGGGGCGGTCCTTTTCAAAAGGTGCGCTTGTATTTTTAGTACTAAATATGTACACTTTAGGTACTAATATATACCTTTAAGGTACCAATATGGACTGTTTAGGTATAAAGGTGTACCTTTTGAAAAGGTACCAACCCAGTGACAACTTTTGTACCTTTTTTTTCTGAGTGTATCCTGGGGGATACACAGTTGAATCAGTGCAAGTGTAGGTCTTATTTCTTGGTCATTTTGAAAGGGTGTTTGCTGTGAATATTTAGATGAGGTGACTTTGTTTCTACATTGTTTAGCTCACAGGAAGCATTTAAAACTGCATGGCTATAGTGGGAAATCCAGATCAATAAGAGTTGATCTAGTTTACATTCAAATATTATTTACACATGTTGGAGGGGACTTACCTTTTTAAAGGAGTCATATGATGCTATTTCAAGTTTTCCTTTCTTTGAAGTGTTACAAGCTCTTGGTTCATGAAGAAGATTTGTAAAGTTGCAAAGACTGAAGTCTCACATCCAAAGAGATATTCTTTATAAAAGTTAAGAGTTAACCATGCCTACCTGAAACGCCTCGTTTAAACACGCCACCAACATGTCCTACCTCACTATGTGGGACGATTTTCTTTCAACCGTGGACGAAGCGGATTCCACCCGGGGGTCTTCCAGGTTGGTGCCGCAATCCTCCGTTGTCGAAATCGCCGCCTCTGCCGTTCCTCAGCCCAAAACCACGAGTTTTGAGCAGTGTCGAGTAAGCACTTGTTGTTTGTCATTTCTCCTGATCATAAATGCAGACATGGTTCTATGTTTGTGCGATGCGATGCAACGCAACGCGTAAAAAAACAGTACAAGTCATTATAATCAGTAATTATGTCCCCACTGGATGCAACAAATGCCTCGTTTATAATGGGTTTTAATGTTTTTGTCTCGTCGCTCCGGCCGGACAGGGCATCACAGTATGGTGAGGGGCGTAACATTTCCGTCACACGCTTGAGGTATTCGGCCAATCACAACGCACTGGATAGCCGGCCAATCACAGCACACCTCGCTTTCAGACCGATGAGCTTTGTAAAAATCAACGAGTTTCATCAAAAGGAATAATGTACAGTATGTTAAAAGTGTGTTTTTTTAACCTTAAACTGCATAAATATTTCATTACACCAAATACACCAAATTATGTTCTTTTTAGCAACATCATATGACCCCTTTAATGCTTTGTTGCAGGACGCTTGACTGATTGAACAGACACTTTTGGAAGAGAGCTGAACTGGATGATGATGAACTGACTTTAGCTGGAAATATTGTCTTCTTGCATCAACAAGCTATTTTCCTGTTTAACACTGTAAAGCTGCCCTGACACGTCCAGTATTGTGTAAAGTGCTACATAAATAAAGGTGACTTGACTTGTGCTGACGACTATAGCGAAGTCTTGCTTGCTTTTTCTTTTGGTTCCATTGGAATTTTGAGATCATATTTCGCCATATATTTTAATCCATTCCCTAGAAATTTGTCCTGGCCCGAACCGTGTTAGAACTGCAAAAAAAACAAAAAAACAGTGTACCTGGCCCCTCTTTGTTACCTAACTACTAATAAAAAATGCACTTATACTTTCCTTTTATATATATATATATATATATCATATTATATACATACATATATATATATACAATATATATATATTGATTCTCTTGACCATTTATTTCACGATCATATTTATTGAAATGGTTATGTTGGAATTTAGATTTCGTAACTGGACATGACTTCTGTGAGATTTATTACTTAGAAAAAAAATCTGAAGATCTGTGAACTGCAAAACTGTTCCTATCCATCTCTTTCTGTGAATATATATTTGTTTCCAGTGGGGAATTTTTGGACACCTAAATGTATAGATTTGCAGGGTAAAACCCTGATTTTTATTTTAATGTTAAAGTTAAACGACCCGCCCCCTCCCCTGTGAAGTGAATCACTTGTTGATTTTAATGTGTAGTAATAATGTAGTAATTCATGGAGTCATTATTTAATAATTCTACGTTCAAACATCATTATTCATGACAACCTATGGGCTAAAGACACAAAGGAATCCTTCAATCTGAATGGACTATTATGACACTGCCTTCAATTAAGAAAATAGGCCTATAATACTGCACTTACTTTTTACATTTTCCCCGACACCAAACAATGTTTCCCTTGATTAGCAGTGCAGTGTGAATTTTCTGAAATTAATTCTCAACATACATTTAAGATACTTCATACAACTGGTAAAAAGAGGTGATGCTTTGCAGACACTTTATTACACAAATAACATTGTTACTGAAAATAGTTGTCTTGCAATAAAACCTCAGTATCACAGCAAATATCAGACACATCTCACATTAGCGTGAAAAATGTAGTAATACACCTTAAAGCCGGGGGGGGGGGGGGGGGAGGGGGGGCGTAATCATGTTTTTTTTTGTTTTTTTTATCAGATGCAAAAAAACAACTGGAATCACAGGTGACAGTAGCAGCTCTTAAATATGTGGCACATCTGTAGTAATATATAGGTGCTGCAGAAGGCGAAATACATGAAGGCACAGACATACAGAAATGTTAGGACACAAAATGCCTGGATCAATTATATACTAATTGCACTGCTATCAGACTGCTAAATTACTGGAAGAGATTGAACAGCTGTTCATCGTTAAAACTAAATAAATAATCTACCTTTACCCTTCTGTTAAAAATAACAATGAAAAGTCTATCATCAAAATGACCAGTGCTCTGAATCTCCACGTGGTCCCTTAAAATCATAAATTAAAGTGGCAGTCGTAGGTCTCAGGGAGAACATTTTCACACCGGATGAAATGTTTCAGCAGCCGATACAAACAAATACAGAGGTGATTAAAGTAGATCCCGACTGCGCTAGCAGAAAGCGTTGGCTCTTTAGGACGAGGACATCGGGGCCGGCGGAGCAGAGTACTCCTCGTTCTCAGAGTCGGTGCCGTCCTCGTCTTTCTCCAGGTCGCTTCCCTCGGTGCTGAGCCTGTCGAAGCCGTGCCGGGTGTAGCCTTTGTGGGAGGCAAAGAAATTCCCCAGGTTCAAGCTTCCTGCAGCTTTGCCTGTGTGTGAGAAAGAGTCTTACTCACAACCCTTGCAACATCTAACGCCGGGTATACAATATGTGACCCAGGACCACAAAACATCATAAGTTCATTCCAAATTGAAATGTATACATGATCTGAAGTTTGAATAAATAAGCTTTCCATTGATGTTGTATGGTTTGTTTGGATAGGACAATTTTTGGCTGAGATACAACTATTTGCAAATCTGGAATCTGAGGGTACAAAAAATCTAAATATTGAGCTGACCTCACCTGTGTGTTGATGTGGATAAAACACTGTCAAACTGTTTAAAAGGTTATTCTGTAGACATAAATGTCAATTTTTTGAAACTATACATGTTTTCTGCTAGTACTTGCGTGTATTAAATTATCTGAAACACAAAGTCAAATGTGCATGAAATCTAATTTGAATGTAGCGGTACGGTTACACCACAGACGTTCTAACTAACCACACGATTGTGTTTAAGCGCTCCAGGGACTGGCCAAAAGAAAAAGGAAAGCTTTCATGGAAAGCTGAGCGTTAGGTCTCATCTTCTCTCTTACCTCTGATTTTACCCAGGATTCCTCCTGCTGATCCTGAAGAATCCAACTTCACCTGACAATCATCTTAAAAGTAGAAATCGATCAAAATCAATCCCACATGCAACAGCACATGGAGTTAAGGGAGTCATATGATGCGATTTCAATTTCTCTCTTTGGAGTGTTTGCAAGCTCTTGGTGCATAAATAAGGTCTGTAAAGTTGCAAAGACTAAGTCTCAAATCCAAAGAGATATTCTTATAAAAGTTAAGAGTCAACCACGCATATCTAAAACGGCTCGTTCTAACACGCCTAACATACCTATGTCACTATGTGGGAAGAGTTGCATAACACCGCCCAAATGTTCACGCAAAGAAATAAGGCGTAACTTTTATTCTCGCTGTGGTTTCGTTGTGAAAGCGAACTACTTTGTTTGGTCTTCCAAAAGAGGACGATATCTGCTTCGTCATGCCTGGAGCTGATCCGTGCTGGTTGCTGAGGAAATACATCAACTTCGCTGTGGATCGCCGGATCGGCTTTCACCGTGGACGAAGCGGAGTCCAGCCCGGGGTCGTCACGTGGTTGCCGCAAACCCTCCGGACACTCCTTCATCGAATCCGCCGGCCAATCAGAGCACACCTCGCTTTTCAGACCAAAAATGAGCTTGTAAAAATCGACGCGTTTCAGAAAGGCCGGGCATAAAGGAGAAACAATAATGTACAATATGCGGAAAATAATGTTTTTTTAACCTTAACCCGCATAAACACATTGCATTACCAAATACACAAAATAATGTTCTTTTTAGCAACATCATATGACCCCTTTAATGTAATGGGAAAAAAGCCAATTGCACAGTTACCGCTGTACATCCGGCCCCTCTTCCAGCGGATGAAGACACCGATGGTGATGACGAGCACCAATGGGACGAGCAGTAGAGTGGTGATGATAGCGGTGGACATGCCCGGAGCGCTCTGATTGGCCACGATCTTGAGCGTCTTCTTCTCTTCAGCAGCTGCCGGCGGCTGCTGAGGCTGTGTCTGTGACGGCTCCTGCATCTTCTGCACTGCAGCTACTGGATGCTGAGGCGGGAACTTGGGTAACGGCTTCAGATTGGCCTGCACAAACGTTTCTGTTTCTAAAAGAAAGGGGGAAAGAAACAATTAAAAATAATTATGGATTTGGGGGAATGTTTAACTGTCAAGAAAATTGGTGAAGCATGACTCTGACATTGACTGCTTTTGGGGAGTACCAGCCATTTAATGTAGGGCAAGTGCATTACACACTGCATTAAGAATTTGTTTCAAGGCACTATGTGGTTCAGTTTATTCACTTTTACAGGATTTTCCAACCTGTCTTAACAATCGCAAATAGTGTGTGTTTACATTACAAGTCTTAACGGAAAGGCAGTGCCAAAAATGGAGCATTTAATGCAGTTGAACATACATGTGAACTGTTTACGGAAGTCCTAAGAGGCCATGCATTATTACATTTTTTTTCTTTCTTGTTTTCTCGTTATAACGACTTAATATCTCGTTATATCGACATCACAAAAATAAAGTCAAAGCCCCAAGAAGCCTGTGGTTTACTAAAGCATAAGCTTTGCGTCGTGCCTAACCACGGCCCTTACGGTTATAAATTCACTGAACCACTGCTTCACGGGCTTCTTGGCGTTATAAAACTGTTATTCCATATACGTAGTATGGTTTCACAAAATAAAACAGTGCAAATATAGTGTAATGATATTAATAAAAACAGTTTTCTTCCACCAAACAATGTAGTTCCTCTGAAATAGTTGTGGTTCCAACAAAGTTGTTGCAGAGCGACACACAGAAGTAAACAAAGGTGTGTGTGTAGAGTAATTTACAACAGCTTCAAAACTTGGCTCAACCAATCAGAATCAAGCACCGGAACTATCCGCTTTAATTGGTTTTTGTTTACATGATTGTTTGATTTTTAAAACACAATGTGTCGTGAGTCTACCGTTTCTATAGTAACAAACGCAACTTAACATAACGAAGGTCCTCCTGATTCTGTCCCAAACGCATACAGTAAGGTGGATATACAGTAAACAACACCCCATCAGTTATATTCAGCTCAATAGTGCCACCTGTTGGCGCAGCTGTGTCCTTAGAGCAAGGGTTTTCCAAACCTGTCCTGGGGACCCCAGCCTGTTAGCAAGACTGCAGACGGATTATGGTGTCTTATAAGTGAGACCACAAAATTGCAGGACGGGTCCTCCAGGGATAAGCTTTGGAACCACTGACCTGAGAAAACTTCTGTTATGTTGAGATCATGAGACAATATAAAGCCGTGACCATGAGAAACTTGAGTCGTGATAATTAAGCCGTGATCATAAACCACTCCAAACAACCTACCTTCAATTTCTTGGACCTCGATTCCTCCTTTTTTAACAGAGCGATGTTCTGCCTCTGAAATGAGAAGAAAAATTCCTAGGTTTAAATTTTTGTTGTTAGAATAGACATAGGATTAAATTACAGGTTTGCAATAACGCACTCAATATTTCCAGTTTTCCAATAGCCTTGGAATTTGGAAAGTTTGGAATTTAAAGTTAAAGTTGGAATTTTCTCTGGTTAACTAAATTGTGTAAAATTCTGAATATCTTTTTTTTCCCCTGGGCTTTTTCTGGATTTCTTGCGATTGTGAATAATGTGTAGCAAAATAAGCATTTAACTGCATTAAATGATTTGTATAAACATCATATTTTTATTTGAAATGTTATACTGGTATTTTCACGTATTAGTATTTTTACACAAACATAACTTACTTGCAGATAGAACAAACTTTATTACAGAATCTGATGCTGCGTCTCCAACAAAGACGCTCCCGTCTGCTGTAACAACAATGTCGTGTGGTAATTTAAATGCCTGAAGGAGAAACAGAGGGAAAAGACTTCAGATATCAAATATGAACAAGAAAGAGAATGTGCAAACAGACCCATAACAAGACATTTGCTCTGGTCCTCCTGTCTTCAGCATGATGTTTTGTGTTGCCACAATAAAGAACGTTGCTAATATTGCTTGTGTTTTTCCTCATTTGGTAAAAGCTGAGGCTGAAAGCATCTACTAAATCAATAAATGCAAGACGTAAAGAGCAGGGAAACCTATAAATCTAAAGCTATTTGTTTATTGGCATGAAAATAAATCCTAGAGAAAGCTGAGCGACAGGCCACACACCTCAGTGTTATCACTCTTCATCAAATCAGCAGCTTTATTCATGTTTCCACAGCTTTATTAAATCAGATATCATGAAGCAACAGTGGTGTCTGATGACAATGAGAAGGCAACAGCACCTTAACCCTGACCAACAAATGGCTCAACTGTTAGATAATGGACTCTGTCATAGTAATTTTGAATCAAGTTTTACTCTAAAGTGTCTCTAATCGTTCTACAAACCATTTACCAGTAAAAGGCTTTTTTTACCACTAAGTTGCATGAATTTATCCTTCAGTTAATCACCAATCTGTACTTTTTTGTTGTTGTTGAAGTTTCTATGATTCATCAGCATCGTGCTCCACATGAGACGTCAGACTTCATCTTTCACTCTAGACACCCGTTTAACATCACACAAATTTGCATATAATCAATCGCTGTGCTTTGTAAGGTCAATGACAAATGGAGTCAGTTGAATTAAAGGATGATATTTGTGCAATACTGGGCAGCACTGACCAGAGACATCTGACAGGGCCTTTACTATACAATACAACTAACACACAACTCTCTGCTACCACATCTACCATTATGAGTGAATGCTGTGTTGTGCACAGCAGGAGTGTGGAAACATGAGTTAAAGCTGTAATTAGCACCTGTGTGTCTGGACTGAAGGAATCCAGGATCTCTTTAGTTGAATAATTGATAACAAAGCCTTGAAGGGGGGCGGCCTGCCCATACGGAGGCTCTCCATTCACCGCATAGATGAGACCACCTGAAACGACACATGTGTGTAGAGTCAACATTAGCACTGATTTAGTTTTGCATCCTCAGTATGTTTGTGAACATGTATTCAAATTATATATCAAAGGCCAAGTGAATTAACATTCACAAACTACAATCATATTTGACACAAAGTGCAACCTCATCCATTTTATTACTGAGTGACCTAACATTAGACAATGTGATCACAGGTAGGGGATGACGTCCACATTCAGATTTATATGACAACATGATGATATGATAAATCAACAGTGATCTGCTCTGTAGAGAGATGTTATCCTGCTCTCTTCATGCATACCTTGGGCAGGCGAGTATGCAATGGCAAACACTTCTCCTCCAAACTGCTCTTTTTTGATCTCCTTCACAAACTCGCCAGTATCTGCCATGAAGCACTGGATCCGTCCGTTGTCTCGATCGGCCACACACAGCTCCCGTTTATCCGGCAGGAAGGCCAGGCTGTGCGGGATCCAGAACGGGACACGCCGTTTTCTGTCTAAGGAGCCTGTGCCATCAGCAAAGAGGGAGTATTAATTAAGTCTAAATATCCAACCAATGCTGAAACATCAACCGAGTGTTTTATCTGCCAAACTGATTCAATTCTAATCAAATTGTGTCATACCTAGCTGCGATATCAAATTATTTCTCATTGTAAAAATATATAAAATAGATTCTGCAAAGTGTACCTGCTCCCCAGTGCGAGATATATTTGCCCTCTGGTGAGAATTTGAGGATCCTGGAGTTGCAGTAGCCATCTGAGACATAGACGTTTCCAGTAACAGGGTCCACAGCCACATCTGTAGGCTGGCAGAAGTGTTTCTTGTCACTTCCTGGTTCAAAAGCTTCTCCCAAGACCAGAAGCTGCCGATCATTACCGTCGCTGCTCAGTTTGATTACCTATATAGTTGTGGAAGCCATATACGTTATTTTTGCTTGAACATTATGTGTTTTTTTTTAATTGTACTGTTTATCACAGATACATTTTATTTACAATTCACCTTTTCAGGTGGCAATCACATTGACTCTGTAATGATTCGTCTGCAAGCGGCGTTGTGAATCAGTTTTTCATTACTGGTTGTCTCTGCAGAATTTACCTTCAGAGAGCAGTTCATATTCTCTTGCTGTGGCGTCCTGAAGGTGTTTTGGTAGAAACCAAACAAACCAAAATTTAAAAAAAAAGGGAATCATTGCGACCTTCTCTTCCTGATACTTAGCTACTGTAGAAAACAAATGCTGTTAGTAACTACACTGATGAAACAAATGTACCACAGTTTTGAGCAAAATTGATACTGAGCTCAGGTTCAGACCAGGCAACTGAACAGAGCATTACTGCTTAAACACCCTGCATAGTTGCATACAGTGAAAAAAAATGGTATGCAAACACCAAGGCACTGCATAAATTGTACACATTGATTTTTTAAAATGTGTCCTGGTTCAGATCCAAACACCTCTGGCCTTTTGTGTTTGTGTGTTTATGTGTGTGGAAAGACTGTACTCAATGTAAAAATACTCAAACAAACCTAAAGACAGCCAAATTAACTAACGCACAAGCACATACAGGTCAATTCTGCCTGACCTTGATTAGCTGCGATCAAAGCAGGTTTGGCTCTCTGTCACAACTACAGCCTCATTACTAATCAACCCCTGCTTGTGCCAAATGGCACAGAGAGGATTTCACACATATACCCTTATGTCTCAAATGAAAAAAAAAAGAAAAGCTGAACTGGTTGTAGATATAGACAAGCTCTTTCGCTTTACCTAAGTTTCCTTTGAATTTATGGACTATAATCTGCTGCTGAACATCTGAAACATTTCATGTTTGGAAAACAACAGGGACGGGGGTATATAGACTGGAGTAATGGCTGCTGAAAATTTTGTTTTGCATCACAGGAATAAATTAAAAAATCAGAAAAACAGGACATTTTATATATTTCAAATGACAGTTTTTACTGTATTGTTGAAAACATAAATATGAGACTATTTTCAAAAATAACTCCAAACTTTAGAAAGGTATTGTAAACATTTTTACGAAACTATAAATTTGTTTACTCACCAAAGACAATTTTACTCACATTTGGTGCTCAATGAGTCCGAAATTTCCATACAGGGAAATATATACTATTTTGAGGGAGATATAGTAAATACAGAATGAATATAATGGCATGTAATTAGAGAAATGTATGACTGTGGAAAACGTGGGAAATCTGTGAGTGGAACAGTGAGGAAGAAGGGTACAAAGAGGCTCAAAGATGGATGGAAAACCAAATAAAGCAACAGAGGAAAATGATCGAGGGAGAGGTAGAGGGATGGAGGGGATGTGCAGTGAGGTGTGAAGCAGAAAACAGTGGAACTTTGTTACTCTAATGCACACACACTAAACAATGCTTGCTATGTTTAAAGATAAATTTTCCTCTCGCTCTCTCTCTCTCTCTCACTCTCTCACACACAAACACACACAAACACACAGGTTACAGTTACCTTATCAAAGCCACATTCCCACATTGTGTTTTGTTTGGCATCTGCAGGAACATGGTTCCCTTTCCCAAGCTATTTTTGTTTAATGTCAAACGTATTTTGACAGCTCACTGCAGATATGTTGTTCATCATATTGCCATGTGAAAAGTTCACGAATTAAAGCAGCTGGTTCTTAACTTGTTTTGCTTTAAGATCAGATTTTATATTGACATAGATTGTCAAATGGCAACCAAATATGTATTATACATAAGCTAACCAAAATATCCTTAATATCACACATTGAGGTTTACTGTTAGAGTTTTTGCTGTATTTTCGATCAAATAAACGCAGTCTTGGGTAACATTATTTTACAAAAAAATCGACACATTCCCAACTTCTGAATGTAATGTTTGTGTAATTTTATTTCAATATAGTACTTTAGAAAAAGTCCCACTTTATATTAGGTGGCCTTGTACTTACATAAAAAAATAAGTACAATATACTTACTGTGTTCATATTGTATTGCAAAACACTTAGAGTGTTTTTACAGTGTAAAAACATGTATGTACACAATAAGTGCATTGCATCGAATGATTAATTTAAATGTAAGTACATAGTAGTTAAGGCCACCCTTATTTGGGACCAAATAAAAATAGGTACTAGGATCTGCAAAAATGGTGTCCTGAACATATTAATTGCACATAATTTCATGCTCTCATTTTGACTTTGTCAGGTTCAAGGTTCACGGTATTACCGCAAGCACACTATTGCGAAGTTCTGTCACCTTCCTCCTGATGATCCTCTGTTTACCTCCCCTCCTCCACCCGAGCTGCCCCCGCCACCTCCTCCCCCATACGGCCGCGGGCCCGCCTCCTATCGAAATCGCCGTTATCACCGGAACTCATCGCGTTCGCGGACCCAGACCCTTCCGTCTCCGGTCGCCTCCAGGACGCCCACACTGTGCGATCAGGAAGGCCGCATGCAGAGGCTCCAGAGGGATGTGGAGCTCTTACGGGCCGGATGGACAGGCCACCGCACACAGTCCCTCTTTTCTCTGCCTACAGACGAGTCCCGCTCCTCGTGTGCCTCTCCGTCAAGCTTCCGTCCTCGCTGCTTCTCTTCAATGGCTGCTCCAATTTTCCGTGTCAATGTCGATACGCTAGTGGGAGCCGAAGAGACGGATGTGGACACGGGACAGACCATCAGTGGCAGCTCTGTGGACCTATCGGTGGTCTCAGGTTATTCCCATCCACAGCTGAAGCCTCATTTAAAGGCCCCAGCACTGCGGCCCAAGTCTGCTCCTCCAACAGATGGAGGTCTTGACTTCGCTGATCTGACCTATAATAATGCCTCCTCCATAAGACAGACTCCTGTGCCGTCTAGAGCACAGAGCATCTCTGCAAAATCCACACCTTGTGTTGTACACGAACCACAGCTAAAGAATGTGAAAGATGTGTTGCAGGACAAAGGGCAGCAGAACAGCAATGGCATTGTGACAGTAGATGATTGTAGTCAAGAAGGCATTGCGGAGGAAGAGCAAGAATTTTATATCTGACACATGCAGGACAATCATCTCATCAGCATGTATGCGGGTCTTAAAGAGGGAATTTTGAGGTCTTCTATAATTGCAAGCAGCTGAGTGTTAAAATTGTGAAAACCCTTAACCGATAGTTCAACCAAAAATGAAAATTCTTTCATGATTAACTCGCTCTCATATTGTTCTAAACTCGTAAGACTCGCATGAAACACAAAATTAAGACATTTTAATGAAACCTGAGATGGTTCATTGAAAGTCCAGGTAATCAAAACCTCAGGTCATAAAGGTGTTGACAAATAATTGCAGTTTAATAAGTCTTGTGAAGAGGTAAGGTCACGTTATATGAGTAGATTTAATTAGGCATTTATTCACATGAAAACACATGGTAAACATTTAAGCTCAAATATGTGCACACACATGTGCATTGACTTTCAATGGAGGGACAGAAATGGAGTTTCATTGAATATCAAAATTTGTGTTCCGAACGTGTTTGGAACGACAAGAGTGGTTCAAGGGATACAGACATTTTGTGGGTGACGCTGTTAAGCTTTTGTTCTATAGTGCATTTGTTTTATTAGCAACAGGCCATGCTTAAGAATGTGCATTCATAATGAAAGACTTTAAGACTGAATCAAATTGACTTGTGTTTGTTGTATGTTGTGGTATTCTGTAGTGTTTCATAATAGTTGTAATAACAAAAGGGCTTCATTGCTTATGTCAGAGAGCTCAGCGAAGAATAAAACTCTGCCACCTAGTGGTTGAACATGGTAACTACACAGGAGCTAGACACTTGAGTCATGAGGCAGGTCGCTCATTATTAGAGAAAAGATTGAAATCTCCACAGTTTGTACAGTTTCACAATTTGTTCCGTGTAAGAGTTTAAGAAAATGTTGTGTTTCTGACCTAAATGTAATGCTTTACATTTTCACACGTTTTAAATTATATGTAAATATTTTGTTTTAATGACCTCTCAGTGACCTGTGCAAAACATCACTGATTATATGGATAGACAAGAAATTAATCAAGGAACTCATTAATGTCTGCGTTTACAAATATAACATTATGGTGTGAATTACTTGCCGTTGATGTTGTAAAAACAAAACCCAAATAATTATTATGGTTACTATAGGGGTTAGCAGCTGTTTCTCTGAGGAAAAATAAATAAGAATGATTGTTGGAAGTCGCATACTACACAATTGGTCCATGGACGTGTTATAAATTTTTTAGAATTCTTTATTCCAAGTGCATTGCATCTTGTGCCATAATGTTGCCAATTGCTCCCATTCTTCCACTTCATGTAAGGAATGCAGACAGGTTACACACCATTACTTCAGTTACCTATATAAATCTTACACTTCCTTTCAAACTTGGGTGCAGTTAGAGTCAAAGGTCAAGATGTTCATAGTTCATTCAATCATGTAACACAACACACAGACAGCCCTGTGAGGTGCCCCTCTCTCGTGCCAATCACTCCCTCATGCGTTCCAGCTATCCCATGAGCGTACCTGGGCAACAAAGTCATCGGTACGGCGAAACCCGCCTCTCATGCCACTGCGCTCCTTCACTGGACTTGGATTCTGTTCAAATACGTCCAGCAGCCTAGAGGCAGGAGGGGTGAACGACATGAGCACTAGTTCCCTGCTAGAACCCCGATAAACTAAGACGTTCATGTCTAATAAAAGCCTATCCTGTGAGCCCTACCTTTCTGACTATATAGTGCGCAAATTAATTTATTGAAGCAAATTTGTAGTTATTTAGTTCATTGTGATATGGTCTCTAAACTAAAGTGACCACATTACTTATGTGCTGAATAAACAGTATTACTTAATAAATAACAAATATGTTATTAGTGCGTACTATAGCATAAACAGTACTGCTCATCAACCTATAATAAATAACTTCTACTATTAAATGGTATTTAAGACCTTAATGAAATATTTGTAAATAATGATGCACATTATTATCAGTTATTAGATTATCCTCACCCTTATATTAATAATAATAATTACGTTATTAATAGGAAGTAGTAAAGGTAATTAATTTAAAAATAACAATTATTACGATACACTATAGCATAAGTAGTACTGCTCACCCTATTAATAATAATAATAACTACAATTAATGTGTATTAATATACACATGTATTAATATTTATGACAGTAATGATGTATATTATTAGCAATTATTAGTATTCATACTCACCTTATATTAATAATTACTACTATTAAGGTGGTAATAATAATAATAATTATTATTATTACAAGCATCACCATCATGACACTAATATATTAAATTATTATCATATAATGCAATCCACTACATACTTAATTATGAGAATGTAATTCTGAACCTGGAGTATGTCGAGGCAGTGAATGTCACACACCCTGATGGGCTTTTTCCACTTAGAACGGTCCAATTGTTTTAGACATATTTTTAAATCTTTTAATGTTTTAGTTCATCAATATTTGACCCATTAAATGACTTTCTGTATTCAAAGTATGTTTGTGTACCAACTTTTAAATATCTGACCTCAAGATGAAAGAGGAGTTGTTTACTTTGGACGGCATTTCTTTGGCTGCATTGTCCTTGCCCAAGTGAACCTGACTTTCCCATCATCATTTCCCTTCTTAAAATTAAATGCCAATTGCTGGAATACGGAATTTTAAAGAATCGGTCTTCTCCACTGATTGACTGTCCAAGTTGGTTCTACTAATTACATGCCTTCTCTGGTCACCGTCCCCAAGACCTGATGCTTACGGATCATGTTCCCGCTTGCAAGTTACCATGGGAAAATGTTCTCTTCAATCCCTTAGGGTCATTTGTGGAAACTCCACGTCCAGTGTGCGATCTGACTTTGACAATGTTAACATTGTGTTAAAATAAATAGTCGGTAACACTTTAGTATAGGAAATTCTCACTATGAACTTTTTGCTTATTAGCATGCATATTACTAATGTATTGGTTGTTTATTAGCACTTATAAAGCACATATTCTGCATAACCATACTCTACATCCCAAATCCAATACCTAAACTTAACAGCTCTCTTACTAACTATTATTAAGCAGCAAATTAGGAGTTTACTGAGGCAAAAGTTGCAGTTAATGGTGAGAATTGAACCTTAAAATAAAGTGTGACCAAATTGTGTATATGTTTCTTTCTCCTTAAAGATCCTGAAAAAAAAAATCAAAATTTCTGAAAAAATATTAAGTAGCACATCCATCAAACATGCGATAATAATAATAATAAAAATCTTGAGTACCAAATCAATATATTAGAATAATTTCTGAAGGATCATGTGACAATGAAGACTGAAAATGAACCTTTACTGGAATAAATTATATGTTTGAATATATTAAAAAATAAAAAATAATTTTACATTTTAGTAATATTTCACAATATTGCTGTTTTGCTTTGTTTTGTTCAAATACATGCAGCTTGGTGAGTATAACACTTCTTTCAATCAATTAATAATTATAGTTTATAGAGATGTTAATAGTTTGGTAAAGCTTGTGTAATGACTTCCTCTCTCTATTATGTGTGTGTGTGTGTGTTGTGTGTGTTGTGTGTGTTGTGTGTCTGTGTGTGTGTGTGTGTGTGGTGTGTGTGTGCGGCTGGATTTGCTGGTCGAGCGCATGCCTCCCTCTGCCTGGCTCCTTATAGTGCCGGGCGGGAGGCAGGAATTCTGACCGAGTGGTACGGACATCGCCGCCGGAGACCACAAACACGAAGCTCTCCCTTTAAACAAGGTCTCATGATCGACCTACCTTTTCAATCAGTTGCCCTGGCGTGGAGGATCAGGGAGAACGCACGTCCTCCTGGAGTGACAGTGATAGTGGAGCTGAACATCAGGAGCAGCTGACACTCACCCAATCCAGAGGACGAGCCGGCAGGTAAGAAGTTCCTAAATATTTTAATTCAATCATACATTTTAATTATATTTTGTTTTTTATTATACTATATATTTTGGATTTTTATATTTTGAATTAGAGGCCTATTTTGATCAATATCATTAAAGACTATAAATGTAGCAAGCATTTCGGTTAAAGGTTAATTTCATTATTTCGTATTGTATTTACACCGCTCATGTTGCATAAAGGGGTCATATGATGCTGCTAACAAGAACATTATTTTGTGTATTTGGTTTAATGCAATGCGTTTATGCGGTTTAAGCATAAAAACACATTATTTTCCACATACTGTACATTATTGTTTCTCCAATATGCCCCCCTTTCTGAAACGTGTCGATTTTTACAAAGCTCATCGTTCTTAAAAGCGAGGTGTACGCTGATTGGCCAACTATCCAGTGCGTTATGCTTTTCCGATCTCCTCAAGCGTGTGACGGAAATGTTAGTTACGCCCCTCACCATCACCATTGTGATGATGCCCTGTCAGGCCGAAACGATGATTCAAAAACATGAAAACCCATTAAAACGAGGCATTCGTTCATCCAGTGGGGACATATTTACTGATTATAATGACTTGTACTGTATTTTTACACTTTGCGTTGCATCGCGCCGCGTAAAAATAAACCATACTGCATTTGTGATCGGAGAAATGACAACAACAAGTGCTACTCTACACTGCCAATTTAAAATATAAAACCTCTTAATACACAACACTTACTTACATTCTTTGAGTCAGACGCCGGCATTGTAGTCTACGCTAACAGATCAGGAAACAGCCTCCTAAAATGTGCTGCACACTCTGACTCGTTGGGTTAAACTGTCTGGAACAGTGTGGAAATACAACTTAACCACTGATGTCTAAAGTCGTGTCCCATTTTTTGAATGCCAAACCAAAGTAGTTCGTCTTGTTACAACAACACCACTTGCGGCCTGGAGGGAGCAGAGGCCGGGATAAAGTCGGAACTGGCCACGCGGGCTGAGTGAGCAGGGCTACAGAATCACGAAGGAGCCTCTGGATTTCTTGCAGCAACACAGTTACTACCCCGGGCTGTACTCACGTCGTCCCACGTTGAAAGCCGATCCTTGATCCACAAGTGAAGTTGTATTATTTCCTCACAACCATCACGGATCAGCTCTAGGCAGACAAACAGATATCATCCAATCTTTTGAAGGCCAACACAGTAGTTTCGCTTTCACAACGAACAACACAGCACCTTCACGACATGGTGGCAACAACAACAATACTACAGCAAGAATAAAGTTACGCCTTCTTTCTTTGCGTGCACATTTGGGCGGCATTACGCATATATATTTCCACATTGTGACGTAGACATGTGGGGCGTGTTAGAATGAGCCGTTTTAGGTAGGCTTGGTTGACTCTTAACTTTTATAAAGATTATTTCTTTGGATTTGAGACTTTAGTTTTTGAAACTTTACAGATCTTCTTTATGGACCAATAGCTTGTAACATTTCAAAGAGAAAGGAAAACTTGAAATCGGCATCATATGACCCCTTTAAATATAGATTAATGAGTGCGTGGCATAGTTGCCCCTCGCCAAAACTGAAAATTCTGTCATCATTGTTTTAAACAAAACATCAGATAAACATAAAATAAGATATTTTGTGAAATGTCTCAGTGTTTTTTTTGTTTTTTTATTATCCATACAATGGAAATCAGTGGTCACCAAAACTATTTGGTTACCAACATTCTTCAAAAATGTTTATTTTGTGTTTCAAAAATGAACAAAAGTCTTACATGTTTGGAACAACATGATGGTGAGTAAATTATGACCGAATTCTAATTTTTGGGTAAACTATCCATTTAATGTTTTTAACATTCATTTCAGAATAAGGCCACACATCAGTATGCAATTAAGTACTATCTTAAAAATGATCAATCTATTATAAAGATTAACCCCACTTATCCTTGCTTGGCAAAAGTTGTGCGGCTGACAAGTGGTGATAGTAGTAGTTATATTTGTACAGACAACATAGTGTTTACACCACAACGTAGGTTTCTTTTTAATAGATCTCACATACATTCTATTGACCCTGGACCACAAAACCAGTCATACAGGGCCTTTTTTCGAATTGAGATTGTACATCATATGAAGCTAATAGGTAAGCTTTCCATTGGATGTGTGTGTGTTAGATGCGGAACATATTTGTCGGATACAACGATTTGAAATCTGGAATCTGAGGTGCAAAAAAAAATCTAAATATTGACAATCACCTTTAAAGTTTTCCAAATTAAGTCCTTAGCAATGCATAATACTAATCAAAAAATAAGTTTTGATAAATTTACGGTAGGAAATTTACAAAATAACTTAATGGAACATGATCTTTACATATTATCCTAATGATTTTTGGCATAAAAAAAAAACTATAATTTTGACCCATACAATTTTATTGTTGACTATTGCTACAAATATATACCCCAGCGACTTAAGACTTTTTTTTTTGTGGTCCAGGGTCACATATATATTTTATTATTTCAACTTGTAACCAAATCCATAATTTATTTTTGAGTTGTTCTGGAAAACATTTGCAGATTTTGACCTGTTGATCATGCATCAGCTGTCTGTGACTTGCCTGTTGCTCTGTCTGTGGCTGCTGGAGCGCTGCCATGGCAACAGCCACAATGATCTACGCACACAGTTTGGCATCAGCCTCTACCAAACACTCACAGAGACGGAGAACAACTCCAACCTGATCGTGTCCCCAGCCAGCGTCTCGTTGTGTCTGGGTCTTCTGCAGCTCGGTGCCAGGGGAAACACTCTAGCACAACTTGAGGAAACTCTGGGATATGACGTGAATGGTAAGAGGAAACTAGCGGCACACCTGTAATCTGTATGTTGCTTTCCTAAATAGTTCAAAATATAAATCAGCCATCTGACAACCTGCCTACCTGCCACTGTCCAGTGCTTGAAAAGTTAACATGACAGTTTTGATGATACAATGGTCTCCTCGCAGATGCTCGAGTGCAGGACATTCTGTCTCGGCCACAAGGAGACCTGGGTAATTCCAGTGACGGGGTGCGGCTTCAGCTTGCCAATGCCTTATTTGTCCAGAGTGGTGTGAAACTCCTGCCAGAATTTACCCAGCATGCCTTGGGATGGGGTAACAGTAGTCTACTGAGTGTAAACTTCAGTAATCCAAACCACACTCATAGTCGGCTACAGCAATGGACACGTTCCCAGAGTAAAGGTGAGCTTATATTGACTAATAGTAAATGCAGTTTCCCTAAAACCACCACATATTCATCATTTATATTTAGATTGTCTCCAATGTCATTTTAAGTGATGGATATATACAGTATATGGCTTACAAAAACATACATAAATATACACAAACATAAATATACATTTTTATAGTGTTAATTATGTAAATACTGTACATATGATGTAAAATGAAATACTGATTTGAATTTACATATGATTATGACTTTAAAATGTAATTATGTAAAATTAAATGTTGGTTTGAATAATACATATATATATATATTCTATTTAAATTACTTATGTAAATATAGTTTACAATTAATATGATTTGAAATTAAATATAATAATGAATACCCAAATATACTTTGTAAATATAATGATGGCACATTACACATTGCATTAGCAGTTTAAATATAACTTTGTAATATCTAGTGTTAAAGAAATTTAATTTAAATATTAATTATGATGCATATTGATGTTCAATTAGAATATATTATGCACTGTCAAATAATTTATATGTAACGAGTAGTGTGTCCAAACATTCATCACGATTCACTTCCAAAATGAAAATTTTTGTTTATACATACGATATTGTGGTAGATCGTGTATCTTTATTATGTCTATATAAAATACCAACACAGCATTAATGTTTAAGAAAATATGTTATGTTTATATAGTAAATATATTTATATCGGAATATAAGAATATGAATATATAAATGTATAAGCATGTAAATATTTTTTAAATGTATACTGTATGTGTGTCTTTATATATACACAATAAATATACACCGTACACATACATATATTATGTAAATAAAAACTTTTATTTTGGATGCGTTTGACAGCACTAGTAAATATAATTTGTAAAAATAAATATTGATTTCCACAGTGTAAAGAAAAAAGAAAATCACTTTAAATGAAATAAGATATTGAATATTTTACAAGATATTAGTTTCCTTCTTCTTGATTCAATGTCATGTTTAATTACACGTGTTGTACTTGCATTCCTTGAAATTATTTGTACAATTTTTCACAATTTCTACACCAATATTTCCAGTTTATTTTAGATATAAGAATAAAATGTAAAATAAATTTTGTAACTATAGTCCTATGTAAAAGGTATATGATTATAATTTAAATCTGGACTTTTTAAATGTAAGTAGTAGATATAATGATAAAACATAAACATATATTATCCAAATTAAATACTTATTTTCATTTCAAATAGAATTATGTAACTATAAATTATGTCAATTACTTCAAAACTTTCACGTTTTAATTAAATTGTGTTACTTGCAATCTTTGGCCCATTTTCAGTTCGCAATGAGTGAAAATTGTTTCTACACCAAATATTTGTCAGTGCATTTAAATTGTTTTATTATGATGAGACACATGAAACTATATTACATGTAGGATATATACTGTATGTTTTCATATAAATGATTAAGTGTAAGTGTATGATTTATTTCTAAAGCCGATGACCATCTCCAGACAAAAGAGGAGCAGCTTCAGTCCAGTGAGTCCCAGGAAGAGGCCTCCAGACTAGACAGTTTACTGCAGATGGCTCTTCTGAGCACGGTGGTGTTTCACGGTGCCTGGCAGAAACAATTTCTCTTCACTGACACCCAGAACCTGCCCTTCAGCCTCTCAGACGGCAGCACAGTCAAAGTCCCGATGATGTACCAGTCAACCGAAGTCAATATTGGTAAGAGGAGGAACAAGACCTATTGTTCTACTAAGAGCGTATATATTTACCTGTCCACCTGTCTTAGGGCATTTCCGCCTGCTGTCCGAGCAGGAGTACACGGTGCTGGAGCTTCTGTACTTGGATCGCTCACTCAGGCTACTGGTGGCCTTACCTAGTGACCGGAAAACCCCTCTGGCCCAGCTGGAAAAGCAGCTCACGGCCCGTGCTGTGGGACTGTGGGATACTGGATTAAGACGCACTAAGATGGATATATTTCTGCCCAGGTAACTGCATGCAAAAAAATACAAATTACTTGTGAAATATTATATTATGCTAATTGGATATATCCTTGTTTTGTGTGTTTTAGGTTTAAGATGCAGAGCAGGTTCAATCTGAAGCCTGTTTTACAGTCTCTCGGTATCTCTGATGTCTTCAGTCCCTCAGCTGCTGATTTTAGAGGCATCTCAGGTAAAACCAGTCATAGATGCTGGGAAATAATCACAAACACCATCAGTTTAAATCAATGATTCACTCTGTGAAGAATAAGCCTTCTGTTTGATATGTCTACAGACGGAGAAGGGCTTTTTGTATCGGAGGCTTTCCATGAGGCAAGAATAGAAGTGACAGAGCAAGGGACAAAAGCAGCTTCAGCTACAGGTATGTGACATTTTACTTGCTGGAAGAAAAAATGTTAATGAAGACTGATCTGACTCTGTATTGACATACCAATATCATAATATAGACTTCATGTTATGCCTGAATTATTTATTTTTCCAGCTGATAAAAGATAAAAACATAGACAGCCAATCAGAATCCATCCAGCTTTAAAGAGCTTGAGCATTTAAAGAGGCAGACGACAAAACTGCAGCGCACTTATAATAAACACAACATTATCATCCGTTAGTGTGGACACTGATATAGTTAAAACAAGCCTCAAGTCCTTGTGAAACAAATTAAAGAAACATTATTCTGTTGTGAAGAGGACAAAAGCACATCTGGATATTACCAAATATTAGCCCTGATTTTTTTTTTGAAGATGTAAGATGTAATCTTTTATATGCTCAGCAAGGCTACTCCCTGGTGTATGTGTACCTGGTTGAGAATCAGTTGTAGTCAACAGATGGGATATAGTTGAACAGACTGTTCAAGCTGTGAATCGGCTGGGAAATAACTGATGACTGAGCTTTCTTCCTCTATCTTTCTTTTTAGCAATGGTGCTATTGAAAAGATCCCGATCAGCGGTTTTCAAAGCAGATCGACCATTTCTCTTTATCTTACGGCAGATCAGTTCAGGTAAATACTAAAATCTGGAATTATAACTGATAGCATGCATTCTTAAAATTACTCTACCCTGACAGATTGTTATAACGGCAAACTTGAGTCAGTAATATTCTGAATTATTATTACTATTTAAAAGTTTATTTGAACCAATTTTCTATTTATATTATTTACAGTGCAATTTATTCATGTGATGGCAAATCTGAATTTTTTCAGATTTTTCACATCAAGTCTTGTCAATGATATAATAAAAGTATTATTTTCGCTTTTATTTTGCAGAAAGCAGGGATAAGGTTTCATTGTTCCAAAGTTACCTTTACTTACTATAGAATACTTAATTACATAATTACAGCAAGAACCCTAAGCCAACCCCTAACCAGATATGAGTACATATAGTTATTAATCTTACCTGTACTTAATGTAACGGGGGGTACGGAGAGTATTCAGACCCCCTTATATTTTTCTCTCTTTGTTATATTTCAGCCATTTGCTAAAATCATTTAAGTTATTTTTTTTTTTCCGTCATTATGTACACACAGCACCCCATATTGAACGAAAAACACAGAATTGTTGACATTTTTGCAAAGTTATTAAAAAAGAAAAACTTAAATATCACATGGTCTTAAGTATTCATACCCTTTGCTCAGTATTTAGTAGAAGCTTTTGATCTAATACAGCCATGAGTCCTTTTTGGGAAAGATGCAACAAGTTTTTTCACACCTGGATTTGGGGATCCTCTGTCATTCCTCCTTGCAGATCCTCTCCAGATCTGTCAGGTTGGATGGTAAACGTTGGTGGACAGCCATTTTTTTAGGTCTCTCCAGAGATGCTCAATGGGGTTTAAGTCAGGGCTCTGGCTGGGCCATTCAAGACAGTCACAGAGTTGTTGTGAAGCCACTCATTTGTTATTTTAGTTGTGTGCTTTGGGTCATTGTCTTGTTGGAAGGTAAATTTCGGCCCAGTCTGAGGTCCTGAGCACGCTGGAGAAGGTTTTCGTCCAGGTATCCCTGTTCTTGGCCGCATTCATCTTTCCCTCGATTGCAACCAGTCGTCCTGTCCCTGCAGCTGAAATACACCCCCACAGCATGATGCTGCCACACCATGCTTCACTGTTGGGACTGTAATGGACAGGTGATGAGCAGTGCCTGGTTTCTCCACACATACTGCTTAGAATTAAGGCCAAAATGTTCTTTCTTGGTCTCATCAGACCAGAGAATCTATTTCTCACCATCTTGGAGTCCTTCAGGGTTTTTTTTAGCAAACTCCATACGGGCTTTCATGTGTCTTTGCACTGAGGAGAGGCTTCCGTCGGCCACTCTGCCATAAAGCCCCGACTGGTGGAGGGCTTCAGTGATGGTTGACTTTCTACAACTTCTCCCATCTCCCGACTGCATCTCTGGAGCTCAGCCACATCTTTGGGTTCTTCTTTACCTCTCTCACAAGGCTCTTCTCCCCCGATAGCTATTATGGCCGGACGGCAGCTCTAGGAAGGGTTCTGGTCGTCCCATTTAAGGATTATGGAGGCCACTGTGCTCTTAGGAACCTTAAGTGCAGCAGAAATTTTTTTGTAACCTTGGCCAGATCTGTGCCTTGCCACAATTCTGTCTCTGAGCTCTTTCAGGCAGTTCCTTTGACCTCATGATTCTCATTTGCTCTGACATGCACTGTGAGCTGTATGGTCTTATACAGACAGGTGTGTGGCTTTCCTAATCAAAACCCAATCAGTATAATCAAACACAGCTGGACTCAAATGAAGGTGTAGAACCATCTCAAGGATGATCAGAAGAAATGGACAGCACCTGAGTTAAATATATGAGTGTCACAGCAAAGGGTCTGAATACTTAGGACCATGTGATATTTCAGTTTTTCTTTTTTAATAAATCTGCAAAAATGTCAACAATTCTGTGTTTTTCTGTCAATATGGGGTGCTGTGTGTACAGTAATGAGGAAAAAAAAAATAACTTAAATTATTTTATCAAATGGCTGCAATATAACAAAAAGTAAAAAATTTAAGGGGGTCTGAATACTTACCGTACCCACTGTATACGTACACTGTAAGAAGGACATCTTAAAATAAAGTGTAACCAAAAAAGAAAGAAAAAAACAGACCCAAAATGTTTGTATTGTACCTAAGAGAGAGAGGTCAATTACATTTACATTTAGGGACTAAATTTGCAGGGACTGCAGATGTAATTCTCCATAGAGTGATCATCATAAACAATGTTATTAGTCTACATGAACCCACACAGATCTGCATGACATCTATTTTGTGACATTGGAGAATCAGTTTAATTTGTAGGTTTTTACTCCACAGGGTCATTGCTGTTTATAGGTCGAGTTCTGAATCCAGCCGAGATGTCTTGAGATGATACATGCAATCACAACGGGGTCCAATGACAAACACACACAGGAGACTTGTGTTAATATACATTTGTATGATTTTGCCAACTCAACACACCCCTCCTCCCTCATGGGTGGGGGGTCAGAGGGATATCTGACTTTTGTACAGATCTGTAAATAATTTTATTACATCAGGGTTTTTGCACTTCAAAGTGTCTGCTGTCATTTTTTCCCCATCTACCCTCGATAAATTTCCTCAATTCTGATGGAAATGTTTAGTAACCATCAGTTACGGATTTCATGGATCTCAGAAATAAGTATTCCGTTTA
>JADLZN010008943.1:0-32429 GCA_018155175.1 Sinocyclocheilus anophthalmus
TAAAAAGATGAGAGATGCCTGTAATTTTCATCATATGTATACCTCAACTATGAGAGATAAAATGAGAAAAAAGATCCAGAAAATCACATTGTAGGATTTTTAAGGAATTAATTGGTAAATTCCTCGGTAAAATAAGTATTTGGTCACCTACAAACAAGCAAGATTTCTGTCTCTCACAGATCTGTAACTTCTTCTTTAAGAGGCTCCAATGTCCTCCACTGGTTACCTGTATTAAATGGCATCTGTTTGAACTATCAGTCTACAGCCCCCTGTCTCACAACCTCAAACCTTCACAACTCCAACTCCACCGGGCCAAGACCCAAAGAGCTTTCAAGGAACACAAACATAAGACAACATTGTAGACCTGCACCAGGTTGGAGAACAACAACTGACTCGCGAGGGGTGGAGTGTAAGCAGCTTGGTGTGAAGACAACTGTGGTAGCAATTATTAAAAATTGAAGACTAACCAAGACCATGATAATCGCCGCTCGATGCTGGTCTCCACGCAAGATGCTCACCCCGGGGGTCAAAATTATCACAAGATTGTGAGCAAAATCCCAGAACCACACGGGTGGACCTAGTGAATGACCTGCAGAGAGCTGGGATCAAAGTAACAAAGGCTACCATCAGTACACACTGCGCCGCCAGGGACTCAAATCCTGCCGTGCCAGACGTGTCCCCTGCTTAAGCCAGTACATGTCTAGGCCCGTCTGAAGTTTGCTAGAGAGCATTTGGATGATCCAGAAGATGATTGGGAGAATATCATATGGTCAGATGAAACCAAAATAAAACCTTTTGGTAAAAACTCAACTTGTCGTTTGGAGGAGAAAGAATGCTGAGTTAACACCATACCTACTGTGAAGCATGGGGGTGGAAACCTCATGCTTTGGGGCTGTTTTTCTGCAAGGGACCAGGACGACTGATCCGTGTAAAACGAAAGAATGAATGGGGCCATGTATCGTGAAATTTTGAGTGAAAACCTCCTTCCATCAGGAAGGGCATTGAAGATGAAACGTGGCTGGTCTTTCAGCATGACAATGATCCCATACACACCGCCCGGGCAACAGAGTAGTGGCTTCGTAAGAAGCATTTCAAGTCCTGGAGTGGCCTAGCCAGTCTCCAGATCTCAACCCCATAGAAAAATCTTTGGAGGGAGTTGAAAATCAGTGTTTGCCCAGCGACAGCCCCAAACATTACTGCTCTAGAGGAGATCTGCCTGGAGGAATGGGCCAAAATACCAGCAACAGTGTGGGAAAACCTTGTGAAGACTTACAGAAAAAACATTTGACCTCTGTCATTGCCAACAAAGGGTATATAACAAAGTACTGAGATGAAATTTTGTTATTGACCAAATACTTATTTTACAGAGGAATTTTCCAATTAATTCTTTAAAAATCCTACACTGTGATTTTCTGGATTTTTTCCCGCATTTTGTCTCTCAGATCTTTTCATCGATCTAATGCTCCTAAGTTAATCTTTAAATACAATAACATTTAATAACACGGTTAAATGTAATTTTAGAAAACACCAAATGAGTGATCAACCACTTTGCATACAGTACATACTGTTTTGAATCCTCGGCAGGTTGTACTTTATTTTCATATGATTCGATTTCACTTATTCATTTCTCTGGTTGGATGTTACAAGCTCGTGGTGCATAAAGAGATCTGTAAAAGTTGCAAAGAGACTAAAATCTCAAATGCCAAAGATATATCTTATTATAAACAGATTTAAGAGTCAACCACGGCATACCTAAAACAGCTCATCTAACACGCCGCAAACGCACATTCCACTCACCATGTGGAAACTACATTAGCATTAAATGACGCCCTACTCGAGATATGGGCAAAGAAAAAGGTGTGGTATTTTTATTTTGTTTTTTTTTTCCAGGAACAGCAGTATTGTGAAATAGAACAGCCATGTCAGTATAAAGAACGCTGTGATGTTTCAAAGTGTCGAAAGCAAATCACTTTATTTGGGCCTTCCGAACAGATAGATGCAATTAGGGAATCATATGTTTAAAGATAATTTAGATACAACAGAACAGGCACAAAACCCATCAAGTTCGCAGTTTGTGCAAACGCATGTTATAGAGACGACAGTTTTTTGGGGTAACCGTAGACAAGAAGTCAATCCTGGCAAGGTGCACATAAGGCTATTGTCTAAAAAAAAACATAAAAAAAATGGGTCAATTCCGACTTTATGACAATCAGCGACTGTAAGTATGTTTTTTTATCAGTTTAAGTATTTGCTATTGACTGTTCAATTGCGGAGTTTTGCGCAGCGCAGAGTAATGCGTTTTGTGTGTGTGTGTGTGAGGGGAACAGGTTCACATCACAGGAGAGTGAACTGCCTATCAGAAATCATAGCACGTCAGCAGTCTTAAACACAGCTTGTGTACTGCATCACCCGTGTTGTCTGTTCCCGCGATCTGTTGCCCTGTTGTGGCTTTGAACGTGGATGGGAAGCGGACTAAACACAACAAAAGATTACTTTGGGCTGGGGGGGTGTAGGTGAGGGTTTACGCATTGAAAGACTGAAGCTTGCGATTAGGTACACAAGAGCTATACATAGTCACGACGCGCTGCGATGTGGGGGTTGGGGGTTCGGGGGGGGGGACATCACCATGCACTTGGGTCAGCTGCACATCAAGCGACTGCGCTTGAATCCAAAGTAGGGTGCTTTAGGTTGCCCACATACTGTTTGAGAGAGGTGGGACATAGAGGACCTACAATAATGTACAGTATTTGAAAAAATAATGTGTTTTTTGAACATTAAGGCATGTCAACATATTCTGTTACACAAATACACAAAATAATGATCTTTAAATAGCATCATATGACCCCTTTAAGCCAGTTTAATGATCTTTTAGTTTTTATTGTTTTTTTATTTATTTACACAAAAATAGTATAGAATTTTAATATCAGCCATTTAATGGTTATTGGACATAACAAATAATTACTTAACATAATAAATAAACAACATAATAAAAAATGACTGCTTATTGTATTGACCATAAATGTAATAGTGCATGTCTACACAATATAAGATTTTCCAATCCAAGCTACAGTTGTCAAACACGTTTTCTATAGAGGAAGATTTTTAGTTAATAACAACATAAATTTGTGTAAGTTTATCATATGGCTTCAATACGCTTTGAATATAATGTATTTGTTGTATGAACTACTTTTATAATGTTTTTATGGCGCTCGACATCCCTGGGTCCCCATGTGCATTTATATGGTAAAGAGCAAAGTGAAAATTCTTCAAACCTTCTTTTGTTTTACAAAAAAAAAAATATGTCATACAGGTTTGGAACAACATCAGAGTGAATATATTTATTTATTTATGGGCTGGCTGAACTATCGCTTTAAGATGGAAGGAAGGGTATAAGAGTGACCCTCTTCTTTCTCCCTTTTCCTCTTTCCTGTTTTCAAACCATGGCAAACACAATCACTCACACAAACAACAGCATAATCAGTGCGTTAGTCTGACCTTCATGTAGGAACAAACCGACAGGTTATACAAACACACATCATTCTACACACCACAAACACATGTGTGCACAAACATGGCACTAAATCAGTGATAATGTGCTCATTCAGAGATGTGTCATTTTAATTGAGTTTCTATAAAAAGTACAAACACATTCCCATTTCGACCACCCACACACACACACACACACACAACACCAAATAAGCACCGCAAGAGTGGTCTTCCGTAATCAAGATCTTACCAAAGCGTGCCGTATACGTCAGAGCAGACTGAGTTAGCAGGAATACATCCGCCGGTGGACGAATACTACTCCCAATCAGAAATAAAGGATAGTGCCCCACAACACATAAATCAATGTCTATGTTTGCATATCCCCCTTTGCTCGCTCACCTATTGCCTGAAACACAAACACCAGCCATCGGAAGCAACTCTCATTCTTGGGCAGTGCCCACTGATATGGAGTCTTGGTGTTACAGCAATGCAACCAGCACCTTTTAAGGTACGTTGCACAAACAAATATAGTCTTTTTTGTATTTTTATTCTCCGCAAAGTGAGAGGTTTAATTTTTGGCTGTTTTCTAAGAATACTAAAAGCACTTGAATGAAGCGGCAGACCACTTGACAGCTTAAAATCATGCAGAGAAATCGCCTAAGATGGTGTGAAAGCTAGGAAGAAGTTCAAAGAATCTCATTGTTAAGCTGATATTATGAATCACCAAACAGCCAGGGGTAATGCAGAATAAAGCATGAATTCTCCATTCAGAGCACATGTATCTTTCAATTACTGCAGGAGTGAGTATGAATTTGTAACACTACATAATTACACTGCAGGTCATGCTCGCTCTCACTGCATAAATATAACCTGGGAATGAACAATGGCAATTTCCATTCCACTGTTCATTATCAGGCTAATATAAAGTTGTTCTTAGTCTTACGGGACCAAACGTGTAGCTACAAAGAGATTGTGATTTCTGTGCACTAGAACCACTGCTGTGGTGTTTGGGCAATTCCTCTTGGCTCATCAGGGTGCATGCTGAATATGAAATACATCACTAATGAATTACTGCCAAAGATTATTACAAGGTATATTAGTATCTGGAACGTCCTCCTGAGTGCGGTTTTGTTGGAAACCTGTATGCATATTTGGGGTTGCTAGTAAAAAACCGCATGAATTAACAATGACATGCAGCACATAAAGACTGTCTGTGCCATTTAAACAAATTAGGTGTAAAAGCGAGCAAAATGCAAGTAAAAGTTATAGTCGATCTGAATTAAAGCTCATTTATACCGAAGAGGGACTCCATTATCTTTTAATCTTCCCTAATCTCTTCTTGGCCACGTGTTTCTCAGAGTTCTCTGAATAAATTGGTGCAGCTACATTATTACGCCCCCTGCCACCAAAGATAACGAGCTCAAATGATTGCTGGAATTCATGTCTAATCAGACGTCTTTTTGAGGGGAGGGAGGAGTGAAGACTAAAGTGAAGTCCCATGATTTAGACATTTTGATATTTCGATAATTCTTAAGAATAATTATTGCTTTAATTAATATTGCCATAACTAAACTTAGATATACTACATAAATAGATGTTTCAACAAAAGCTATTGGCAAGTAAGTCAGGAGATGTGAAATGAAAAAGTAGTACAGATTAAGTGAAATAGTATGGCGGACGTGTGGTTGGAGGTGCGTGGTCTGATGTCTTATTTGTTTTTGCGGGTATTACGCATAAGTTGGACAACGCCAGTAGGTAGCGGGGGGGGGATAAATGACTGCTGAGCGGGTACAGTTGAGTGAATCATTTCAATCATTAACGTAACCGATTCGTTCATTGATTCATTCAGAAACGAAAACAAGTGGCCGTCTTTGTGAGTTAGTCATTTGAATCATTCACTCCAGCGATTCATTCAAAAGCATTGATTGATTCAGTAACCAAAATTACAGTCGCTAGATCAGCCGTGACGAATCTTCCGTAAACCTATTCTTTCAGAAAGCCTGATTCAATCATCAACGCAGAACATTAAGAGGGGGGGGGTGAGGAGCCAACCTGAAGGCATATCACTCAACTTGAGGTTTTTTCAAGAAACAATCTGATAGTAGTTCAGACAAGCCAGACAGGATATAAAAACGAGAGGATCAAAGGAACACAACTCAAATTCATAACTATCTAAATAAATACAACACACTTTTAATAAAACCATGTCACAGATTGGCTGCTAGCAACGGAAACAGACATTGACAGTAAGTTGATGAACACGGAAAAACGTGTAGGCGTTGACAAAGCTGCAAGAGACAAAAGTAAAGTAATCCACTGAAGTTATTGTTTATCCAGGGTTCACAAGGTACCAGCATTCAATGTTCGACATTAGTTCAGCGTTCTCAGTAACCAGCTCAGATTCAATTTAGGCGTCTCCAAATCACAGCGTTGTGTGCAGTCAAGTCAACAATGTTCCAGAATCTGGTCGTTAAGGGAGTATTCACACCAGACGATGAAAATAGATGTAATAGATGGGGGGGTTAGCCTGGACGGGGCGGGGACTTGAGATGGTACTCAACGCATGGCAGTATCCAAGATGTATGTGACCTTATGTGTTCTTCATAGCGGACGGAGTAACACCGAGTGTAGCAGAATTCCAAACAGAGATACTTTTAAGTCAAAGCCGTGTTGCAGTTCTGGTCATCCTGTATAATGGAAGGGGATGAATGTGTGCTAATCACGTCATTTGAGAGTCATAAACACATACATTCAACAAAACTCCAATTTAACCTGGCGGCTACGTTATGCATTACAATTGAGGCGTGCTTGAACAGACACAAAACGTCTTTTCTATGCCGAACACTGTGACACACCCTTTCTTATCGTTCGGTCCGTATCGCGATCGCAGACATTATTAGTGCTTAGCGCCACCTATCTCATCAATGGACCATGACCCTCCTACTTGAGATGTAAGATCAGATGTGTCCATGGCCATATTGAGAGACTAGGGGCGTGTAATGCCACTTAAAGATCGGCTTTGAATCCGCCTTAAAGCAAGAAGAAAGAGAGAAACTGCCTTCACGATCCAGAGCTGAATGAAGAAAAATAACTAACTGCGAACGCGCTCAGTGACTGAGTTTCGCACATTGCGTGAATCAGACGTAAACAAACGTAAATATCTAAATACTGTTCAGGTTTCTTGCACACGACTCGTATCTTGGTTTGTGTCGTTGTCACATTAATGGATCCTTCACCTAGGCCACAAGCGGGCCAAAAAGTGGGGGTGGTGTTTAATTTGTGTTTTGTTTGCGTGTTGTTTTATGACGTCCAACAGTCCGTGTGACTCTCCTATTCACAACTCCATTATACACGACGTGACAACGTAGTCCAATGGATCCCTTGACTTAAAATCTCAATTTGGTGTATCTACTGGAGAAGCCAATTCTGCACATCTTGGGATGCCCCTGGAGGATAAAGCAGATAAACACACTTTCAGTTTTGGGTGAACTACACCTTTAACTGAGTGAGTCAACTGAATCATTCAGTCTACTAATTTATTCAAAAGCACTGATTAATTCAGTAACTCAATTTAAGCGTGAGTCAATTGAATCATTCACTCAACCAATTCACTCACAAGCACTGATTCATTCAGTAATGTCTTTGAGTGAGTCAGTTAATGATTCACTGCACTGATTTGTGGAAATATATCGGATCATCAAGCAACACCGATTAATTCAGACAAACGCACTTACCCGTGCGTGCTATGGTGTAAGTCTGGGTTAGTTGTGAATACTATTTTTCTGTTGGCGGGAAACAAATACCAGTAACACAAAGTCTAATCAGTTATGCTGATAAGTTGCTTGTGTACATGGTACAATTGTCCTCGAAATTATCAGATTGCCTTTTTTCAGTTTGAACTTGTTGATCACCGTTCCGTCGTCTGCCAAAAAGGGTTGTGTCTGCGTCGATCAGGGCCCTGTCATGACTTTATTTTTATCGTGCAGAAAAGAACAACATAGTAGGCGAGGCTCCTAGAAGTACAATAATACTAAATGATCGCTGAAGGGAGGGGCGGGATTACAACGAAGTACAGGCTGAGTCGATTGTGACAACCATCAATAACGCATATGGCGCTGAGAGCACCAGACCCAAGGGCTGGCGCAGTGACGAGTGTGCTTAAGTGCTCACAAAAATGCACGGGTTGTTATAGTGCTCCGGGGAAAAGACAATATCAAGTATTGGTTCAAATGCGGAGTGCACAAGACGGCGTGGGTAAACACACAATGTGGAGGGCAGGCGCGGTGTCTCGTGTGACCAGGCAACTTATATGAGATGTAGACTTGTGCAGGGGGGAAGAGGAAGACAAGAAGTATAATTCCTAGTGCACAGGAGGCACCAAAACCACAAATGGGGGGGGCGAGGATAAAGGGATGTTGATAAAATGAGAAAACGCAGCCAAAGGCAACATCAAAAAAGTCACATAACCATGGGTGGGGGAGCTCAAAACGACCCCCTGAGGAAGCGGCGCGGTCGTGAGGGACCGGAGAGGTGCAACTCAGCATTGCTCGGGCCGGTAGGCTCCGGCACACATGACAAACAGCGGAGGCCCAGGACGCGCGAGGAAAAGGGGACGAAAAGGAGGAGGGGACATGGAGGGAAGCTTAGACGGAAGAACAAAACCGACAGGCAAAACAAGGCTCTAAACGACAGGGTAGACGGTCAGTGATGACAGGAAAACCGACGCACATAGAGGTGACGAGGAGCGGTGCTTCAGTGGGGGGATGTGCAGTGGTGTAGCAGCACATCCGTGGAGTTCCGGGATAAACACAGCCTGTGTTACCATGGACTGGCCGCCGATGGAGGTCTCAGCAAGCAGTGTAGCAGCGGCCGCACGTGTTTCACACAATGACTCGTACCGGGTAGCCTCATTAAGGCAGGGACACTACTGTCCTAGTAACAACCAGGCCAGGAGGCCCCAGACTGAACTGACAAACGCAGACCAACTAACGTAACACAGGGTCAGTTAGCGTCCAATCCGCGAGTCAGTCACACCACAGGTAACGGCATTGTGGTCGGGGGCGCGGTCATGGCGTGGGCTTCTCCGTGTGCTAGAAGCACTTAGTTTAGTTCATGGAATCAGTAATAAAATGACGCGACAAAGTTCTATGAATTTACACTGCAGTATTGATACATTTGGTGACACCCCGGTTTCACTGCTTCCCCAACAGGGTTTTATAATAACGAAACCTCAAACCCATAAAACTAAGTTTTTCGTTGCTGCTTGAATAAATAAATGTAAACTGAAATATCACAAAAAGGTAGAACAGACAACATTTCTCATTTAATTAGACACTTCAACTTGATGTGACGAAAATAAATAAGACCATAACTGAAATAACAAGTGTACTACAAACTATTAGACCTTCCCAAAAAAAAAAAAGTTATAAAAAATAACAAAAACTAATAAAACTATTAGTACAAAGTAGCACACAACAAAATAACATTACAGTAAATTATAAAATTAACATTAAATGGTAACAAAAATCTAAATATAAACCGTATAATAGTATCTAAATAACACTATCCATCCTGACAGTAAGATATAGGATTAGTTTGTCGCAGTGTCATTGTTAACATACATACATTATACAGTTTTTTATTGATATGTAGTATTTCTGTTTTCAGTTTCCATTTTAGTTCAAGTTTTTTTTTTGTTGTTTGGCATTTTGTCATATATTGTCTGTTGGAAGTATTTTATTAAAAAAAAATGATTCAGTTTTGGTTATTTAAATAGAACTCAAAATAAACTAAAAGGTAAAAATGGAAAATTTGCTGAAATGAAAAGATAAACTACTCAATAATATAGATATAGACACATCCTGGTTAGGGCCTTTACATTACGGTTTATTAACGTCGTAATTCCCTGATCTAACTTACAAATCAAACTACATTTTTTCATGTAAACCGTTAGTGGTGGGATTTGTTCACTCACTCACCCTAGAAGTGGAACAGTACACAACCAGACAGATGCTGTTTTGTAAACCTGATTAGGGGACTTTCCGTCTGATCCGCAGTTGCTGCGGATATAGATCTTTCGCGCTCCATGACCTGAAAGAAAGCAGGTGTGTTTTCAAAGCTGTGATCCACACACAGCACCTCAGCAAGAGCCCGAGTGTAACAACATGTGTTATGAAGAGGTGTGTGAAGCTCCGCACACCCTCCTGCTAAAAAACGCAGATAAGTGGGATTCCAGACCTGGCGGGGAGTGATGTGGGTGTATGTGTGTGCTTTGTGTACATGTGTAGGGTGTATGTGATTGTATGTGTAATCTGGTGTGCATGTTTGTGGTTTTTAAGGAACAAATTTTTATAAAATTGGTATGACATAGGTATTAAAGAGAATGTCGGACATTTTCAGTGTCCCGGGCGGTAATCACAGGCTTATACATAATTCAAATGTGTTTTGTGAAACAGATTTAAAAGTCTGAAAGTCTCCTGTGAGGTAGGTTTTAGGGTGGTTGTGTAGGGCAATAGAAATACGTCTGTCATTTATACCACCCCATTACACCTATGGAGATGCGCCATAGAACCATCAAAACCACCTTGTGTGTGTGTGTGTTTGTGTGTAATGTGTGTGTGACAGGCAGACGGGATTCACCTCCGACCGGCCTCTCGTGCCACTAAGTGTACGTATCCAAGGGATTCCGCCCCGAACGTTCGCCTGTCCCAAAGGGGGGAATAAATAACCCGAAGTGGGCCGTGCGGTCTAGACGACGCGAGTACATATCATTTCCTCTCTGGGGTTTCCTGCAGTCCAAGCCCAGGTGCTCTACCACGCGTCAATCAAGCTCACGTCGGTGGTGTTTGAAGGTGGGAGTGGGCGGGTCAGCACCTTAGGTTGAGATAGCTGATGGATGTTTACCCGTCTTTGAGCGCAACATTGGTCGAGGAGAGCATAGAGAGAATAAGCCGAGCCAATGTTTTTTGACAGCAAACGTTTGTTTTTAGTTCGCCGTTTAAATTACGGGTGGCGTGTGACTGAAGGTCACAATAGAGTTATTTTTTGCAAGGAAATTCAAGTGGGAAACTTCAAGTATTAAAGTAAAGACCGTTCTAGCCACTAATAGCTGTAAACATTTGACACATTGTCTAATGAGCCCGCTATCGCCCCGGCCTAAATAGGTTTTTGGCAGGAGCATATGAGGCAATTTGTGGTACTGTGCAGGGAAGTGCAGTTGTTCTGGTGGATTATATTTTATAATGTTACATAAACAAAAGCAAGCAGACAACGTATGCATATCGGCGAAATATGACATGTTTTTAATTAGGCACATTAACCCACCAAGGAAGGGTCATGACAAAAATGAGATGTTTGCAAATGGAACGGCGCGCGCGGATAAAAAATACACTTAAAAAAAATAATTGTTATTTTGTCACAGTCATGCGTTCCGACGTGCCAATCCACGTGTGCAAAAATGTTTGTTGACTTCATATTTGAATCAAACAGAATAACAAAGGGGGGTAAATAGATCTGTTGGCTTATGTACTGCATTGTGAAATATTCGCCATAGTGTGCCAGTGGCAAGAAATGTAGCTGGGCACACCTTACATTTGTAAAATACACATATACCATAAAAATAGTGAAAAATGCTCATGCAATCAGACACGTGCATGCATACGTTCACACAACTCACGCTGCATACTCCCGAATATTTCAGACGATATAAAGTCGCGACTTGAAGTGATTAGGACTGGAGTAATGTGTCACAAAAAAAAAAGATTCTTCCACGAACACGTAACCCAGCTATAGAGGGACGAACCCTATTAAAAGGTGAAAATAAAGGCAATAAAGGCACTGGGAAAAATCCAAATCTACACCATACTGTTTACATGGAGCATGTGTTTAGCGCAAAAAGAGACTATTTTTTGAAAATGACCTGTAATATATCTCTACTCCTGTGCCAACTATGAAACGGAAACAAATCACCTTTGGGTTTATCCACATGGCCAGTGAGTTACGCTGCAACATTACAGTTGTTGTGCGTGACATCTATTTCTTCAAGATAATCAACAAATGGTGCTTGCAGGGAGTTGACTGTCCATGTGGCGCCAACTGGTCCTATGAGATTCGATTGTCCGTATCGCCCAGTCCTAAAGGCTACCTTGTAATTACATATGCAATATGTGTTACAATTACCCACATTACTGGTCAAGTTAACACACAGTGGACCAAAGGCTATAGCATACGTGCAGAATACAATATCTTTAGGATTGGGTATACGTACCCCTGAGTATAGGAGCCGGTAGGGGGAAGATACACAGCACAGGAAAAAACACCTGAAAAAAACCCCCACTTAAAATAAAATAAAGAAATAAAAATACAAAACTAGATTTTTTTTTTTTTTTTAAGGTGCTTTTCCTTGCAAAACTCATTACTGTGATACTCAGGTGTCGTATCACCCAATCCTAAAGCTAAAACTACTTGTAAATTGCAGTATGCCATCCATTTGTTTCTTTGCAAGGAAAAGCACCTTAAAAGCACTAAATGAATTAATGAATTTTTTTTCTTTACTTTTGTTTGTTTGTTGTATCTCCCAATCCTAAAGCTGCTTGTAATTTGCAGTATGCAGTATGTGTACTGTGCATAGTATGTGAAGTATGCATGAAACAAATGGATTGCTAATTATATTTGACCAAAAAATTAGTAGTTTGTAACTATGCACACTATGTGAAATACTGTATCCCACAATGCAATGCCGTATGGTTCACATATGTTGTGTGCCCATATTTGGATTAAAAGCGGCAAAACTAGAGTATGGTTTTAAGTTGTTCAGTGCGTTCGCTGTGTGATCTCATAACTATGACACTTGGCTGTTGTGGGAAGTTGCTTGCGTTTTGTTCTGAAATACCAGAACGTCACTTGGAAGAAACGCACTGTTTTCTAAAAATAGTGTGCAGTATACAGCAAGCATTACGCTAGTGTTTCATTCTGCACATAGTGAGAGAGACAGACATAAAAGCTGAAATAATGTCCTAGTTTAAGCTGATAAAATCAGTTGGCCCTGTAAAGTTTAATATAGTCATCCATTCACAGACGATCAGTGCCAGAGATTCCCAAATAAAGCAGCTGAACTCTGACCCGTGAGTGCACAAGGACGGGTTTGTGTTTGTAAACTCACTGAGCACACTGTATGTAAGGCATCATTAATCGTGAACGCTAATAACTGTCAGCGGCGCTCAAGTCTGGCCCGTGTGCGTTACTCTATCAAATGAGGAATCTGTGAGGAGATGTGAAACCAAGTAACTTTCTAAAAATTGCTCACCTTCTTTTCCTTGCGTTTGGATGACAGTTTCTGTGGTAACCGCTGGGCAGAAACCAATACAGCTGACCTGCGCGTCTGTGCTAGTAGACTGAAATGTATTCCACCATAATGCATTAGAAAAATGTGAAAGTACTGGTGTGAAAACATTTTGCTAATGAGGTTTTTGTCTTCTCATTATAGTTCTGTTCCAAATTGTAGTGACCTTCCTAGACAGCATTTTAAAGCATCATAAGTGCAGTCCTGGCTTAAAGGCATGTGAAGGGAATCCCAGAATGCATTGTGATAAACTCTTTGTGGATGGAAGACGAGGTGAGAGAAATGTTATTTATAAATACACTAAAGTTTGGGGTCAGTAAGACTTTTTAAAATGTTTTTGAAAGAAGTATCTTATGATCACCAAGGCTGCATTTATTTAATAAAATTACAGTAAAAATTTTGAAATTTTATTGCAATTATAAAATATAATATAAAATAGACATTTTCTATGTGAATATATAGTAAAATGTAATTTATTTCTGTGATCAAAACTGTATTTTCAGCATCATTACTCCAGTCTTCATTCAATGACTTCAGAAATCATTCTATATCGTGCTTATGCTGCTCAAGACCATTTCTTATTATTATCATTCTCAAGTTGAAAATAGTTATGTATTTTGTGAAATTTTTGTGATATGATTATCTTTCAGGATTCTTTGATGAATAGAAAGTTCGAAGGAACAGCAATTTGTTTGAAATAGAAATATTGTGTAACATAAATATCTGTACCGTCTCTTTTGATCAATTTAATGTATCCTTGCTGAATAAAAGTATTCATTTCTTTACAAAAAATCAAGAAAACAAGTTTTCTTAGTAGACTAATATAATGGCTGCTGAAATGAGGCTTTGCATTCACAGCTAAAAATTTCATTTAAAAAAATCTAAAAATAAATAATAGTGATAATTACCGTATTACTGTGTTTTATTGTATTTTTATTGATTAAATGATATATTAGTGAACAGAAGGGTGATTTTTTTTTTCAAAAACATAATGTAGTTGTGTTTCCAAACTTTTGAATGCCATTCTTTATAACATCATCTGTTATGCAACTTTTTAGTGCCGCTTAGATGCAGCAAATGTGTATATATACAAGAATTACAGTCACTGGAAAGCTATTTGTAAGATCAGTGTGTTTGCACAGATAACAGAAAAAAAGGTGTGATTGAAAGTCTGATTGTCATAAACAAAAAGTTTGACTTGTTTAAAAGGGTAATTTACCTAAAAATGTAACATTTACACACCCTCGTGTCATTTCAAACCTGTATGACTTCCTTCTGCGGAAGATAAAAGAAGATATTTTGAGAGTTGTCTCAGTGTTGTTGTTTTTTTGTCCATACAGTGGAAGTCAATGGTGACCAAAGCGCTCTGTCTTCTTTTGTGTTTTACAGAAGAAAGTCATACAGGTTTTTGGGTGAACTGTTGCTTGAATGTGTAAGCTACTGTTACTGTGGAAACTAGCATATATTTTAATATTTTGCAAAAACTTCACATATGTATACTTGAAATGACTGTAAGTCGATAATTTCATTTTATATCATGTGATTTATATGATGTCTGTTTACATCATTCACAGTGCTTCCTCAGATGAGTAGTTAAGTACACAGTCTCGTAACTTTGGTATTTTTCTCATTTAGCTTCAAATCAAGTTTGTAATGTTGTGATATAACGGCTGGTTTGGTTCATAGATCAGATCTCTTTATTTTAGGATCGGTTTTAAATCTCTATGAAGAAAATTAATGTGAAAAACACTTTCAGAACCAAGGCTGCTAAATGAGTGTTATTATATAATCATTAATATCCTGTAGTTTTTGATAATATTTTGAATTAGTTTTATTTATTTATTTTTAATGATTTTATGTTTTTTGTTTTACTATTTTCTGTTTTCCCTTTAATTTGAAAGTTTTAGTAACCTCCTAGAACACCTATTCGACACCTTAGCAACCAACAAGAACACCTTTGCAGCTACCTAGCAACAACCTAGACCACCCTAGCAACACCTTAGCAACTGACCAGAACACCTTTGCAACAACCTAGACCACACTAGCAAAACGAAGACCACTTTGCTCCACCTCGTCACAACTTTCTAAAACTCTCTAGCAACCCCTTACAAACCAACCAGAATACCTTTACATCTACCTAGCAATGACCTAGACCACCCTAGCAACACCTTAGCAACTGACCGGAACACCTTAGCAGTTACTTAGCAGAACTTAGAACATCATAGCAACACATAAGCAACCAACCGGAACACTTAGCAACTACCTAGACCACCCTAGCAACACCTTAGCAACCATTTTTAAAAATGTATAATTTTTATTAGTTTTAATGTCAATCTAATTTATTAATATTCATTAGTTTTAGTTTGTTTTAGTTCTATTTTATTTATTTTGTTTCGTTATTTTATGTTTATTTAGTTTTTTGCATTGGAAATTAGTGTTTATTTTTATGGTTTTATGATTTTTATGGTTTAACACTTATTTTTATGGCACATTGCTTATTTTCTTTCATCGCCCCACAGCATGTTGGCTCCTGAAACTGAGTGTTGCTGGGAAAGATCTTTAGAGACTGGACTTCTTGTAAATTGAATTGAATATCCCTGATTATCATGATGTTTGAGCTGCTTCTTTTATGTGGAGTCATTTGCAGTGAATCAGAAGTGCAGTGTGTAGATTCACTGGATCGTGTTTCAGTAAAGCAGCAGCTGCTGAATTGATCATGTTGCTTAACTTTCCTTTTTTTTTTTTTTTTTTTTTTTTTTCTCTCATTTCTCTCCTCTAACGGCACTGAAAAATTGAAATTCATTTGAACACAAACAAGACAAACTTAACTGGTGTTGTGTTGTCTTTTTTCCTCTGCCTTTACAAGCTTGCGCGATCAACACACAAACCTCTGTCTCTCTCTCCTCCTCACAGTCGTCAGATAATGAGCTCATTATCATTACGCTCATGAGAAATGACCCTGTTAAAGACAGTAGAGGAGCTCAGGGTGGTCCTTCAACACTACAGCGCCATCACACTGATTTTAAGCAGCGTCTTTCTAAACGAATCAAAATCACATCTCAGACGTGTTGCGTGTTTGCTTTTGAACCCAAAACATGGCTGGGTTTGTGTTTAGTTCGAAACGAAGAGGTTTTTATCCGCTTCACTGCTGAA
The DNA here is from genome assembly GCA_018155175.1 of Sinocyclocheilus anophthalmus. Taxonomy (NCBI): domain Eukaryota; kingdom Metazoa; phylum Chordata; class Actinopteri; order Cypriniformes; family Cyprinidae; genus Sinocyclocheilus; species Sinocyclocheilus anophthalmus. The sequence continues at coordinate 15,980 of JADLZN010008943.1, forward strand.
CAGATAGAAGAAGAGTTTATTTAAATAAAACGCATGATTTGTGTCATCAATGTACACTAAACAATAATTTTAAGTTGTAAATAAAACACAAATGATTGGAGCATGTTTTGCAAGAATATACAATTACTACAAATTTCACATTTAATTAAATGCGTTTCCTGCAATTTCTTTGTAATTGTGAGATTTACTAGCAATTTACTAGTGAATTTGTTTTTTCAGTGTACTATAACTGCAGTGTACATAAAAAGGTTGCTAGGGTGGTCTAGGGTGTTGCTAGTTGCTGGCAAAGGTGTTTGTTGCCTGTAGATTTTGTTATAGTGTGTTCTGGGTGGTTGCTAAGGTGTTTCAAGGGTGATCTATGTCATTGCTAGGTGGGCGCAAAGGTGTTTGGTTGCTAATGTGTTGCTAGGGTGTTCTGGATGGTTGCTAGGTGGTTACTAGGGTGTTCTATTCAGGCTAGGTGGGCGCAAAGGGTGTTTGTTGCTAATGTGTTGCTAGGAGGTGGTTCTGGGTTGGTTGCTAAGAGTGTTTTTCAAGGGTGATTCTAGGTCATTGCTCAGGTGAACGCAAAGGTTTTTGGTTGCTAGGGTGTTGCTATGGTGTTTTGGGTGGTTGCTAAGGTGTTGCTAGGATGAACTGGTTAATTTCCAAGTGGCTGCAAAGGTGTCTGGTTGCTAAGGTGTTGCTAGGGTGTTCTGGTTGGTCGCTAAGGTGTTTCAAGAGTGATCTATGTCATTGCTAGGTGGATGCAAAGGTGTTTGGTTGCTAATGTGTTGCTAGGGTGTTCTGGGGGGTTGCTAAGGTGTTGCTAGGATGAACTGGTTAATTTCCAAGTGGCTGCAAAGGTGTCTGGTTGCTAAGGTGTTGCTAGGGTGTTTGGGGTGGTTGCTAGGTGGCTGCAAATGTGTTCTGGGTGGTTGCTATGTGGCTGTAAAGGTGTTCTCTTTAGGGTGGTTCTAAGTGTTTGCTGAAGGTCAGTCTAGGTCATTGCTAGGTGGTTGCAAAGGTGTTTGGTTGCTAAGGTGTTGTTAGGGTGTTCTGAGTGGTTGCTAAGGTGTTGATATGTTGATCTGGATTGTTTCTAAGTGGTTGCTAAGGTGTTGCTAGAGTGTTTGCCAGGTGACTGCAAAAGTGTTATGGATGGTTGCTAGGTAGCTGCAAAGATGTTCTAGGTCATTGTTAGGTGGCTGTATTTCGTTGCTTAGGTGTTGTTAGGGTGTTCTGGGTGGGTCTATATATAGAGTAATAGGCAATGTAAAAAGAGCAAATGGGAGAAGCAGTTGAACACAAAACAGCATAACAACATAAAGTTAAAGATGGTAAACTTTATCATTCAACTGAACTGTGCTCGTATGTTTGAAAGACTTCTGCTCCCTTATATGTTCTTACTCTGCACATACACTAAATTCTACGCCCTTGACATTATGTGTCAATATTTACCAGAAATTGCTGCAAATATAGTGGAATTGCTGTCTATCTGCTTAAACCCATTCAAACAGATTGACAGTGCGGAGTTGTTTGGAACCATTAAGCTCCATGAACCACGTGACCGCGTGGCGGTGAGATCAAAGCATGACCCAACTCTGTTTTTCAACAGTTCTGGTTTGGCTGCTAAGGTGTTGCTAAGGTAGTCTAGGTCATTGCTAGGTGGCTGCAAAGGTATTCTCATTGGTGGCTAAGGTGCTGCTAGCTAGGATGTTATGGATGGTTGCTAGGTGGCTGCAAAGCTGTTCTGTTTTGGGTGGTTGCTGGGTGGCTGCAAAGCTGTTCTGTTTTGGGTGGTTGCTAGGTGGCTGCAAAGGTGTTGCTAGGGTGTTCTGGGTCATTTCTAAGTGGCTGCAAAGGTGTTTGGTGGCTAATCTCTTAATGTGGGATTTTTTCACATTCTGAACTATAATACTTAATGTTACAGGTTTGAGTACACCATTAACTTTAATATATTGCATTTAATAATAAGAGCTGCTTAACTTACAGTACCAAGCCATAAATAAATGCTCATTAAAGCTTTGCAGTTTTGTTGTTTTTGTATTTGTCCAGATCATCATCATCCTCGTTCCTTTTGCGTGTGCTGATAAATTGGGTATTGAGATGTAAAAACGATAGCATCTTCAGGGCAGGAGTTAAAAAAAAAAACGCAGGACAAAATAAAACCCCTCATACAATCCTCTGATATTGGAGGAACACATTTACTTTTGTAGTTAAGGGTGAATCTCATGAAAAACTTTAATTACAAAATAATATTTTGATTTTTGAATAAATTTTTTATTTTTATTTTAATAATATATATAATGATTAACGTATTCAATTCAATTGTTTATATTGAATATAATATAATATATATATATTTTTGAAATATCATAATAATCCTTTGTTTTACATGCAGAAATTTTACTTATTTTTATTGATTTATGTGTAAACTGACCTGGATATGTTCTTGATATCATGAGATCCATCATGTAGTACAGTTTGATTGAGCTGCTTCATGCTGGCTAATAGAGTTGAAACAGAACTGTGGTCTGATGCTCACATTTGATTCATTAAATAATGACCCGTCATCGAGTTGTGTGACAGATTTTCATACATACGTTCATGGCTTTGCCGATCATGGGCTGAAACCATTAACTTGAAAAGCACCATAAATCCAAAAGCCACGGGCCGCATCGATAAAAAAAAAAAAAATAGAAACCGAGCTAAATATCCTCTTTGTTCCACCTTTGATGACAGTAATTTGCTTCTCCATCTTTGTTTTTTTTATATTGTTGCAGTCTGGCTGAACCTGGTTATAACAACCAGTGTAAACGTCTTTAAATCTGCAGATGGGGCATGTGATAAATCTCTGACAGAGGAGCGTTTAACGCTAATTCATAACAAACCAGGAGAGAAACGTGCCACAGAGTTGGCAGAAACCTCCCGGTCACGTTTATTGCCATGTTCAACGGCCTTGGGAGTCTTTACATTAGTACCAATAACAGTCTGAGATTGGACTTAAGTGCGCACACAAGGCATTACTTTAAAATCACGCGGGTGTCGAAAGCCTTCTTCAGTAGTGTGAACCCAAGTGGTAAAGTCTCTAAGGATCGGCCCCGAGTCCGAGAGCCGGCCAAGGACAAAAGGGCCCAGTCCAGAGGGGGTGGGCGGGGGCTCGGCATGGGTTTTTCACGAGGCGATGATGCCCCGTCGCCTGTGGTCTGCAGCACATAACCAGAGCCAAGGTGGAGCGAGAGGAAGGGAGGAAACTCAGAGAGAAACCATGAAAAATGTAGAGTATGAAAATGTCTCCCTTGGTTTATAGCTGTGCAGACAGGCGTCCAAAAGAAACACATCTTTAAATTTAACTTTAGATGCCTCTTGGACTCTCTTTTTTTTCGTTCTTTCTCTTTTCCTCACCCTCTCCCAACTGGCTGGCAAATGCTTTTGGTTTGTGGAAAAGCAAAGCCAAGTTGCCTGGAAACTGCGAGCATGTTAGAAAATCGCTCGATAATGCAGCTTTTTGGAAATGTGGCAACAGTTCCCGTGCACCCAGATCAGTTTTCAGGGCCGTGAACATGCGAAACACTGAAAACTTTAACACTTAAATGCAGGAAACATGTAAAAGCAAAGATTTTTAGTTATTTACAAACAAATGAGAAGGTTAAGGCATAATGATATGGCAATTTATTAATCTGAAATCAAGACGCTTTTTACCTTATTAACCATGTAAAGCCTTACATATGAAATCATAGGCTGAATTTTTTTCTTTCTTGAAGCTTTAGACAAAATATGTGTAAAAATAAAAAAAAAGTTTGCATATATGTTTTGATAAATCTGGCTTTTATTGCTTATATAGTGAGAATACGGAGGAAAACCGCTCCATGTTTACTCAGAGGCGTAAGATCTGCTGAGCAACACTATCAAGTTGTGTTCAGATTTGGGATTTTTATGGACAAAAAGATAAAATTCTGGCCATTTGTAATGTAAATCATGTGATCTTTATAACAGTACAGCAGATACTAAACAATGATCTACATATCAGTGGTCCGCTCTATATCTCCCGTAATAAGATGAGAGTGAAATGCTCCAAACATATAATCCAGTGATTGAGAGCTGAAGAAATAAAGGCTCCTCAGAAGATGTGAGATGTTCTGGAGGCTTGTGAAGATAATTCCTCCGCTGAGGAACAGTGAAAGTAATGCTTCTGGAAACAAACGCTCCTCAAAATATCCTGAGGATCAGATTTGAGACTCTAAAACATGATTGCTGGAGAATCAAGTAAAGCTGAGCTGCTTCAGAGTTCCGAAATTGTTCATCATGAAATATCAAAGTTATTCTTATGTTTACTTTATAAAAATCAGTAAATATTTCATACATATAAAGACTCGTGAAGCACGAGCTGAAGGTGGCAGGAGTGGACGTCTTCTACAAGTAGACTAAGAGCTTTGACTTTATTAATCCCCAGTCCCTCATTCTGTTTTATAATACCCCTTCCCCTTCAACCCTTGAAAGAGAGTGTCAAGGGTAGGGTGAAACTATTCCCCAATCAAAGGGGACACCCTACTACACTGTTTCAGCTTCATGTTTACAATCGTCGCTATCTGCTACAATACACCCACACGCACCCACCCTTTTCTTTTCTGGAATACTGGGTGTGCATTACATCGGTTAAAATTACCGTTCTAATGAATGCGTCTGCTTTCATTGACACACCCACACCGCACATATATACAGAGTCGTGCGCGCACACACGAACATCCAGGAGCAAAGAAACTTGTCACCGCTGCCCCGCAACTTTAATGAATAAAATAACTTCAATACTGAATCGCTACATTATATTTCCCAGCAACGAGAGGATAAAATCGCTGTTTTTGGAAGTAAACTCACTCTTGGAACCTTGTTGTACATAATCGTGCAGTCAATAATGGTATGACGTTAGCAAACTTTAGCGATTTTTGCAAACATTTCTTTGAAGAACATGACCGTAAATATGAACCAGATTGAATGTAACATAAATGTGTGGATTAATTTTACCAACATCAACATAATTCCACTAATATTAATGCCAAAAATACGTACATTTATGAGTCTTGACGGTGCTGAGATGATTCTCATATCCCTTAGTTTTGAGGTGGGGTTCCGAAAAATCGTTTGAAGGGCTGTCTGGCCCCTCCAACCAAAAGAGAATCCCTTCACCTCAACGCGCGAAACAGAGGGGAAGAGGAAAGTGTTGGGGTAAGGGGTAGAAATGGGTTTGGGCCAAAGTCTAAACTATCAGTCAGACGACAGAAGGCATGAAGTAGATGAGTGCAACATGGTTAACAGCAGAGATTTGATCACATGTTGATTCATTCGAATGCATTAGAAATGAATACGGTGGAAGTTGATAATATTTTGCCATTTTAAACTTATTTGGTTTTTTGGTAATACAAATACTAAACAAAAATATTGTTTTTCTGGTTTAAACGTAAATGTGTCACATTACGGAGGCAAATTTCGCTTTCTTTGAATGACAGCCAAGTAATTATAATTGAGTGCAAACCATGACTTAACTAGAAAAGCAGAGTTGTGCTAATGGGACGCCGTCCAAAGTCCTGCCACAGTCTATCATGTCTTAAACTGAATAATAATAGGTTTTTCTTAAGGTGAAGGGTTTGCTGTCTCCGTCTGCACTCACACCACCTCAAACTTTTAAATTAATCACTGCAAAATTAGCGCCACATTCTCAGAAGTGTCCTTTGCCCTCATTTGTGGTTTTAACACATTACGAACAATATTCTTTTGCTCTGTATTCATTTAACAGTTTATGTGTTTCTAGTAAAGTGAAGTTAAGCATCTAAAACACTCGTAATTCTAGTCCTAATTTTATAAAAACAACACATTCCCTTCACGGGACTAGCAAAGGCGTTGATAAATGCATTCCGCAGTGTTATTCCACTGAAATGGTTATTGAATCATTGCGACGTGATGTTAAATTACAGGCAGCAGTGTTGTATTTTCTGTATAGGTAGAAGCTGTTCATCAGAGGTGTGTCGTTTGTGAGAGCAGACCATTGCTTTACCTCATAAATCAGAGCACAGGACAACGGTCTAATGTTTCACCAGCGCTCACTAAACCAAATAAAACACATATAGTGCCACCTCAGTGTAACTTGTGGAGAATGTTCTTAGAAGAAAAGTCACGTAATGATGCTATATAAAATGTATTATGGTAGCATTTTATATATTATATATTTTGTAGATTTTATACATAATGCTTCTGGACATTTTACTATAAATACAATTTATACATTTAATATATAAAATGCTAACGATACATTTATTGATGTTACATACCGATATATTATTTTTCTAAATAATTATTGTTTATATTAATTATATAATGAACTGCTTTGTATAAATAGTTTTATAATTTTTTAGATTTACATCTTTTGTGTGGTAATTTAATAAAAATATCCTAAATATTCGATATAAAATACTAATTTATAATGATATACTACTTTATTTGTATATAAAGGTTACATATTTGAATGTGGGATGCGGTGTGTGCTCTCTGGCAGTGTGCTGCTGCCTGTAGGCTCGCCTGACAATCTAACCCCTACCCACATCTAAATGTATGTGTGGTGTGGGGGTTGTGTGATGCGCCCATCCAACCCGATAAATATAAAAAATCATTTAAAAATGCAAATTATTGACTTGTCCATACAAATTTTTTCTTAATTATATTGGTAATTAATTATATATATAACATTTATTCTTATAAACGTTGTATAATTTACATCTATGATGCTAGGATATATAAAATAAAAAATATTATAAAAATTAAAGATTAAAAATATAAATAAAGTAATATGGAATATATAAGATTTTTCTATTAAATAAGTATGGTTAATTATGTATAAACATTTTTACTGTATATTAAACGTTTAGATTAACTATATTAAATGTAATATATCATATACGAGATTAGAATTAGTTTGTTGATAATTAATATAAAGTGGAGATTTTTTAAAAGTCATTTTTAATACTTATTTAGTGGTTTGTTTTTAACGTCCACTTTATTTGGGAAGGTAATGCTTCCTGAGTCACTGTTGGAAAATGCTAAATTGTTCAAGCTTGATTCATTGATGGACTGCCTTACATTACAGGCCTGGAACATTTTGGAGAGTGCAACTCTACAGCATCTAATCACTGTCAGATTATCAGCGAATCACTCTCGTCCCGCGGAGATCCGAATCAGTCCCATTAATCCTTCTGCAAATGCGTTTGGAAGCAAAAACACACCGAGCCCTCATTTATTTGAAGCAGCTCCTTGCTCAGAACGCCTCGGTCTGCGAGCTGCTCTGTGTCGAGGTCAGAGGGAAGAAACGGTGGACTTTAAATCCTGGGCCAGATGGGATTTCTCCTAGTGATCATAAAAGCTCTGAAGACACGTTCACAAATCAAACGCTGCGGTATTATGTTAAGCTTTTGCACTGTTATTGTTATTGCATGTTTGTGCATACAAACGTAATTCACAACTTGGTGAAGGAGAATTTGAGATTGACACCGTGGCTCAGACCGGGCAATTTATGCACGCATTATGCTCACAGATAAACGTTTTCCATGGAAAGTGATTAAGCTGCAACTGTAAATGCAGTGTCTGTACCCGTGGCTGATATAGTGGACGGCATTCGGTCGGAGGAAGAGGTTTAGGTGCAGAAGAGCGCGTGAAGCAGGCCGTGTGCAGGTAGTGCGCGCGAGCTGAATTCAATAAGTGGGCTTAAGTGGAAAAACCGGAGATCTCCAGAGGTCATCCCTCTTTCCGGAACAAAGGAAAGTAGAGCTTGTGGTGCTTCAGGTGGTCTTTGGTGAAATCCTATGGGGTTTGGGTGGTAACAGGAGCAAAGATGCACTAACATTCATCTGGAGAGAGACTCTGTTTAGTGCTTGATGGGAGATGCGGCAATCGATTATGAACTTAGAATCGGTCAAATGTGACTGATCTAATGGGAGAGTTGTTTTGAAATGAGCAAATATCGTTTTGAATATTTCCTAAATGGCCTATGTTCCTGGGCTTCATTAACCTGGAAAGCTAAAGTTCTTGGAGTTTTTCATAATTGTTGCATATTTTCGGACGTTTGACCTTTACTTAATTTTTCACTCGCACATATTAAGTGCTACCGATATTGTAAGAGGGGGGAAACGATAATATATCACAAAGACAATAGCAATTGTGCTATTTAAAATGATGAGGGATTTTCTGTAATGTTAGAGTCTATAGATTAGTCATATTCATCAAATGATACTCTATATCATATTATAATAAGGAATCTAATACTAGGTGTGACCTGATTTTTTCAAAATTTTGCACTCATCGGGCGGTTTAGTCATACGGAAAGTCTGTACCATGTGTATACTCTACATTTGTTATTCACAACATACCCTTTCACAGTTCGAGTGGGTTGAGGGTTAAGATTTTTTTTTTTCTGTTGCCAGTTCTTTCAAAAGTCTTTTCCCCCACACTTCCTTCATTTCTGTTTGAGTACCTACTACTTCCATACCCATACAAACTGGAAATATTCTTCCAATTTCACTCTCTGTATCTGCCCCCATCCGCAACAGACTCTTTTAGCACACATGCACAATGTCCCCTCTGTGATGCCGCCCACGCACTAATATAGACCCGACTAGTCAGTGTTCTCCGTCCTCCGTGTCACGGCTTGATCAGAAATCAGTATAACAGTCTCGATCTGCTGCGCTCAAGACACATTTTTACTTTCACCCTTTTGAAGACAGTGTGCTGCACAATATTTCTGTGAACCTGATGCAGTTATTTTTCAGGATTCACAGGAATAGAAAGTTCAGCAGGGAACAGTTGACATATTTGAAAATAGAAACTTTTGTAAAATTAATAAAGTCTTTACTGCACTGTTTGATTAATTCATGCACCTTCTGAATAAGAATAGTTATTCAAATACATATATCTACTAAGTATAACATTTACCAGCCTGCCATACAAAGTTACAAAGACACAAACACACATGCTCACACAGTCTTCCTGGGACAGACAAACTGTTGGGATGTTCCAGATTTATGAATGTCTTTTAAATCCTAATTATTCTCACAGACACTAATGCCCTTAACAGGCCTGCTTTGGGTAATAGACTTGAACGCTTCTTTGTGGCGCTCTGACGCATCGCTGTTATGAGTCTGCTCTTCATGAATGTTCATCTGGATCGTCTCGCAGTAGCCGCTCTTATCGCTTTATGAACTGAACTCATTAAACTACATAAACTGCCTGTTATCACAGCCTCATGTAAACGGCCTGTCTCTTTATCTACGGTTTAATAAACCAGAGAAAACCTCCTTTTTGCAATACTTGAATGTGCAATAACTCATCTGAAGATGTAAAATATACACTAATAGTAATGTCGTGAGATGCAGCTAATATCTCTGGATGGATTATTGTCTAAATCCTCGAATAGTTTCGCCGTGACATCCGCCTCATTACATGGCATGTGAAGTGTAGCTTAGACAGCCAGAGTCCATAAATGGAGTAGTTTTTGATGCGCAGATCTCAACCTACATTCATAAAACATACTCATCCGCTCTGTTGCTGATATCTGGAGCCAGCGAATGTATACAAACTATAAATCCAAGCTCTTCGCTCTCTGTTTATTGTTGGACGCCAGATTTCACCCAGCTCACATTTTTCAGGGCGAGAAAGCCTTGGCAGAATTACATTAAGCTGACTCAAAAAGGTCTGATTGGCCAAAAGTCGCCTATTTCAACATCCATCACGGCCTTACGATGCAAATGTCCACAAACAGAGGAGAAAAACGATCAAATGAGATGTTGCCATAATGTGTATGGCACAATTGAAACCAGTAGTTTATTGACAATGATTCGAAAAGAATAAGTGATTTAATGTTATTTTTCCAGAATGAAAGGTCATCTCCACAGCATATCTGGATTATAGTCTATTGAATTGCTTGCATTTAAATACTGCTCGTAATATAAGAACACCCAATGAAAGCATAACTAAAAAGGCAAATAATCCACAAAACACAAAACCCACGTGTTGCTAACCAAAAAATTAGATGGAGGTTTGAGTTTGATATCGAGGACGAACTCCCAGAACAAACCGGAGAGAGGTCACACCGTTGCTCCACTGTTCTTAAGCTGCGGATCACTGCTTAGTCGTTTTCAAGTGGTTAGGATCGCGCGATGAAGACAACCACTATCTACACGCAAAGGTTCCGATCCTTCGCGTCTCCGCCCGTGCTTTGTTTTTTTATGGTTAAGATATGTCCTTTTTGATGACAGAGATTTTTATGGATGGTCTAACCGGGTGAGAGCAGTGTGAATGGCTCGGCCTTCGCACGTCGGCATGCGACGATCAATTGTGTGCAAAGCCTGCCGTAGGCTGAATACCCATCCCTGTCCCCGGCCGTCACTATATTGCCGAAGGTGGTGTATCCGGCAGCGGGCAGGTTTAAATGTAAGTGGGGCACTGGGCGGTATCCCCCCGGAGGGTGGAGTTATTGTTATCCTCTTAGTGTATATTGTATTTCAGTGACCACCAATATTGATTACCCGTCAACCCTTCGTAGATTGGACCTTCATGTAGTAGTGAGACGACGATTGTGATGATTCGTGACCGCGGTTGTTAATTATTTATTCGTTTTAATGTTGGCTAAGTGCAGTTGGATTTCCATAAATAGCACCACGCTGAATATAGTTTACAGAACGTTATTTACATCCGAGGCAAATATTACAGACAAATAATAATACAGTCAAGGTATCAATGTCTTCAGGAACATTCATTCCAAACGTCTGTATGAAGGTCGCGTGGTTAGAGAGGCAAGACTGCTGCTCTCCTCTCTTTTAAGAGCAACAGGGCTCGTGTCTCTGCCGTGTACGCTTTACCTACACACCCATCAGATGCTCAACATCGGGCGTTGTGCGCCTGCGCTACGGTTCGTCTGGAGTCGTGTCTGAGTGGTGAGCGTTTCGACCGCAGAGCTCCGGGGAACATCACACGGGCTCTGTGAGGTCAGCATGTCCCCTTGCTTTTGTCTCCGCTCCGTCTCGAATCGACCGCTCAGTTCGCTTCACACGGGTCCCGTTCTGGTCTTCTCTGTCTTCTGATGCGCTGCTGGGCATTAGCTCGATCACGCTTTTTCACAGCCCCCACTTTTTCCGTCAGTTTTAGTATTGTAAGATTAGCGCTTGAAGGTGATATGTAACATCGCTTCCGTCTTCGTTTCTCACCTTCGGGGGTATGTATGCTGCATGCTTTCACCCACCAAAAACTTCGGCTGCTATGTCAAATATTTTCGCTGCTGTGGATGTTTTGTTCGTGTAGTGCGGGACTTGAGAAGTGTAGCTGAGCTCGGCTGAGAATTGAGAAGTTATCTAGACATCGATCCATCATTAGCATACACTCACCGGCACGGGTCCAAGTTGGCTATCTACCTTTTTAACAACTTTTGAGGCGTGGGGAGATCTTTCATCTCTTAATGGCTTTCTTGGGCAACCGCGTACCACTCCTAATCTGGATCTGGCTATGTCACATGCCCCAACTTATGCGTTAGGGAAAAGTTTGCTGATGATTAATCGCATAGCTGCCGCCCAACGTTTGCCAATCGAATGTCTTGGTTTATCATTCGTGTCCATTCGCCTGTCTTGTTGTTGATGTCTTCACATGAGTTGTTCAGGAGACTTACATGGAACGACAACCATTTCCCCACGACAATTGATTGTGAGCTTGTGGCATTCTGTAAATTATTCACCATCACCACTTATTTGCATTGTAGTACATAAGTCCTTTCTTAATACTAATAGTTGTAGCTCTTATTCGGACTTTCGTTTACTTCGTTTAACCGCCGTCGTGCTGATCTCTATGAGAAGGACGCCTGTCCTGTGTCGTTCTCCTTTCTATAGGTTATTATTCTTCTTCTTACCCCCTTGTTTCCCGCTTGAGCATCGTACTTTCGAGCATTTTCTCTCTCCTTAATGTGTTTCCTTCTGTCTAGTGAGTTGCGACTGTCGGTCTGTATCAGCTTATGTGAGGCTGGAGTGTCTAGCTTGCATAAGCGATTGGGTGGGCGTAGTTCATCGGTCACGTATTGGCGTTGTTAATTCCGTACTTCGTCTTGAGATCATGTCGCAATCTCCTGATAGTCCTCCCTGTGTGTCACTTTTCGTCCAGTATCGAGCCGACTGTTTTCCGGGCGGAGTACTTTGTCTCTCAAATCTTTTCTCGCTGCCTTCTCGGCGGCTCGCACGTTGGCTTGGAGTGACAACGGGATTTCTAATGGGTTCATACGACCTCCTCCTTGTAGCGGTCTGTACTGGTGTAGCGTACTGGGTGTTAGTCTGTGTGGCAATCCTAGACGTGGCCATCCTTCCGTTCGAGGTTCACCTCGCGAACGATATGCCAAGTCTATTTAGGAATCGCGCGGTATAGACTGTGGCGCACGAGTCCTCCGATTGTTGAACAGTTGGTCGCGGTGGGTGGTATCATTAGTTCATGCAAGGACCGCATTCATCACGCATTGTCAAATGATTATAATAAGAGGTCTCTGACTCTTAGTGCGATTTGCGTCTCACTCCCGGGAAGGTTCGAAACTGATTGCCGCTGTCGGGGCACGATGAGATCTCCGAAATGTGATGAGATCGCTATGTCTGTGGTCAGGCTCGAGAGAACAGGCTTGCAGACGAGGAACTAAACGACCCGTATTAGGGATATGTTACGTCATGATGCTGGTATTCTCACTATGTGACTAGCAAAATCGCACCACAGACCCAATAGGCGACTGAACTTAACTTGTGATACATTCCTCAAGCTTTCTCGGGTCTCTACAGGGGGTCTGCGTCATGTGTTGACTGTCAATGACTTCTGTCTATTAATGTCCCGTCCTTCATACTGTTATTATTCCTATTTACTACAACCATTATTTGTCAAACCATTTATCTACCCTATTTTCGTTCCCTCTTTCACCTCAATTTTTGAATCCGATCAAGCCTTTTTATAGAACTTACATCTCCTCGTTGTATTATTACATTTTCTTTACTATTATTTGTAGTTTACTTTTTCATTTCGGCTCTTTACTTCTTTCTTCTTTATTGATTATTTCTCTTTATTCGAGTCTTTTCTATTACGCCGTACTAACTCCTATTCGTGTACTTTCTCCCCTAGTTTTGTTATACCTGCTCCTCAGTACAGATTTTTGTTTCCATCTGTATCTCACCCCCTGGATAATCTCCAGTCGGCCAGACTGTGTTAGGGTTAATTCGCCACCCCCCTCTCACCTTACTTCCCGTACCTGTATGATTTGATCCCGTTTTTTCAACTTTGTTCGAACATTATTAGCGCTTCCACTCCTTCGCCGGAGCGTTGGGGACATCCCTAAGCTGTTCTCGTGTACAACAAGAAGCGGCCTATGTGAGACTGGTTGTGACTTCTTTTCTTTTCGGTATTGGGGAATTTTGCCTTCTCGCCCTCGTGTGTCTCTGTCCTTCAATTGCGCATACTGCTCGGTTGAGACTGGTATTTGCTCCCGGCGTCTTTATCTATCCCGAGGGCTGATTTCATCGCGTATGTGGGATTACCCCGGTGCCTCGATCCCGGGTCGTTTCTTTTCTTTTGCTCCTCCCCCATACAATAACACTCTTTACAACACATTTTCTTAAGAGTTGCAGCGCGTTCTGTCTACTCGGCGTACGTACATGACTCCTCCTCCTGTCCCGCCATATCAGAGCGCCAATTTAAACTCTCCCAATTTATATCCCGTTAGTAGCCTTTTCCTTAGCTGTCAAGTAAGAGCCCTACCTGATCCCTGTCAATTGGGCATTGCTCTTATTTCTATTGTCCCTTTACATCTCGAATCAATTTCTGTAGCCCTTCGACCTCATTTTCTCGGATTCCGTCCTGTTTTGTGTCCGTTCACTGCCCCACCTAGCCTTAGCTGTTTCTTTAGTTGTTATTTTGATTCTTCTTCGGGAGGTTGTACTCTAGAGCACTTCCTGTTGAGCGGCCCATTCGACCATACCCCCTCGGAGAGATCCCCTTCCCTTTTATTCTTACCAATTTTTCTCGGGTGCCCCCTTTAGCAGCTCGTCTCTATCTGAACTTATTCCTCTGCGTCACCCTTTTCAATTGCTATACCACGCTTAAGCACAGAACGACATACAACCACCCTCCTAAAATAACCATACATATCCTACTTCTTCTTCGTTCATATTTCAGCATACACTCCCCTCCCCTTTCTCTACCCTTACACCCATTCATTTCATATTATCCTCTCAGGTTTTACAGTAAGATCTTACCTCCCACATCTCTATACCGTTGATCTTCTCTCTGTCCCTTCTACTCTCGTTTGCTAAGCTCTGGTGATCTGTTCTGACCGTTCCCACTATTATTTGTAGGGACAATTCACTGGTGCTGGCTGGTCAGTGGAAAGAGTTAGGGCTCATTTCCCTTTTACCCTCTTCGTCTTCTGATATTTGGGTATTGGGACGAAGGGTCGGCTATCAATTTATGCTATGCCCTTCGTTTTCACATCTCTCCGTGTGGTCTTCCGTCCGTAGTGCACTCCTCCCTTTATTTCTTATATTCCTTTTGCTTATCTTAGTCCTCGGAACTTACTCTTGATATTTCCTGGTATCCTTTCCCCCTCTTCCCTCTCACTCAGTTATACTCACTGAGTTGATATCACCTTGTTACTCCGGAACTTTCCCTTTTCTTCTTTCCCGCCCACCCCGCTCTTTTCTTATTTGTAGCTACATACCTTAGTGTACATTATCCTCTCTTGTTAACCCCTTCCTGAGATTCTACTCTCCTATCTCGCCCTACTCACTTCATCTGCCGCTGATTTTTTCTCCTTTCTTTGACACCTTTCGTTCCTCTGCCGTTCATTATTTTGCAGATCTGGCATTCGGTGGCTTCTTTGTTTGGTTTGTTTCAGGTCCTACTGATCCTACTACTGGGTTCGATCGCCGACTCCTAAACCTTTCTCGATAAGAGAGAGTACTACCCCACCTCTTCACCCATTCCTCATTGGTTTTCTTAGTGTCTAGTTGACGCCGCGTTCTCCTTCTACCCGTCAGCATGTTCAGCTCAATGTTCCCTCTGTCCCTATCTCTTCTCACAGTGATAATGAGTCATTGTACCTTCATCACGATACCCTACCTCCCCAATCCTTCACTCCTTCTTCGTGGATAGAATCTCAAGGTGGAACGGTAGTTCAGAGGTGGTCGGTAGCATGCTATGGAGATGAGGCAGGTATGCGTGATGATTTGTTGGTATTGTTTGACCACTTACGGAAGCCTCTTGTACACCAGCATTCTTTGTGTGGTTCAGCAGCGATTTGTGCGAGTTGCCTTCGACTTAACTATGGCTGAGTAAAGAAAAAAGCCCCGCTGTTTAGGGGTCGGCCACAACAATGCCCCCCCCGTGCGTCATATAGGTCCGCCCATTCTAATCTCCCTTCAGTATCAACATTGTCTTGACCACTGACCCACCCCGTATCTCACCCACCAACTACAGTTTCCCAATCCCCACCAGATATCCACACCCCGCCCAGAGTATCCCCTTTTTCGCCCTTTTTTCTTTGCCCGACTTTTCATTCCGCTGCACCGATTACCGCATTCCCGACTGAACTATCATATACCCCACCCCTACAACCAACGAACACTCTACCGGCTATCCTCCCAGCGTTCTTCTTCACATTTCCATTCCATTCACTATCCCTGTCCCTGTTGTATTACCGAACCTGTCTTTTTTTGCTGTTGCTTCTCCTCCCAACCAAAAAAAACCGCCGAAAACGGAAAACCACAAAGGGGGGCTTTACAACTACCGTCGACGCCCCCCTAACTGCTTCTCTGCAGAGTTCTGCTCCCACACACAGTTCTAGTTACTAGCGGAGCAAACCCCCCACACCTACCAGCACACCCCACACACACACACACACAGAAATAAGGAATATCGTGCTCAAGTCAAAATATCCAGGATGAAAGTTTCGGTCTACAATGGAATTGTCTACGGAAGAAAACAGGTTCAACCCAGAGTCTCCGGAAATCTTTATTTGTCCATATCCATATCTGCATTCCTATCTATATCTACGCCTGAATTGTGATAAATATATTTGCATTGAAAGCACAAAGTCATCTGCTGTAGTAATTAAAAGCGATCTGTTCACAGAGGACGCAAAACATCATAATCGTGCTATTCTCACAGCTGGAACTCCATGCATTTTTATGAATGAAAAGTATTAAAACAACACTGTACGTGCATGTCTGTTGTGATTACACTTGCCGTAATGACTTGAGTGATCTGAACTGCTCTCTCTACCTATTAGCAGTGACCACATCATCATCTGTTCCTCTGGGAGGGACTTTATTTCTGGACCCCCATCAGGAGCATCTGTCATGCTGGAACCACTGGAAAATTAAAATATCATAATCGTTAAATGCCGATCATGGGAAAGTTTGGA